>NJDD01006710.1:14686-25204 GCA_002245505.1 Calephelis nemesis | reverse complement strand
CAAGCAGGGTTGTGTGTTGTCAGCACGCTTGTTTATCTTGTATTTGGACAAATGTCTGCAAAGGTTAAGATCATTGAATGTGGGAATGCATATGGGTGACCAAGTTGTAAACTGCCTGCTTTATGCAGATGATGCGGTACTTTTGGGCTCTACACCATCTAAGCTGCAAACACTGGTCACAGTCATGAAAGAAGATTGTAAAGAAAGGGGCTTACATTTGAATGTGATGAAAACCAAAATAATGGTATTTGAAAGAGATTTAGCCAGAACGGATGTAAGAGTTTTGGTTGATGATGTAGTGCTGGAACAAGTGAATGAAATTGTATATCTTGGTTGTGCTTTTAGCAGGGATGGAAGGTACACTGCGGATGTAGAGAAGAGAGTGAGTGCAGGGAATAGTGTGAATGGAGCGTTGGGTAAGCTATTCCAAAACGAGGTTTTGAGTCAAAAAGCTAGACTCGCTTTGCATAATTCTGTGCTTATCCCAACGTTATTGTATGGAAGCGAGAGTTGGGTATGTCAGAAAGATCATGAAAGTAGGATAAATGCGGTCGAAACGAGAGCACTACGGAAAATCTGTGGTGTCACGCTCGCTGACCGCATTCGTAACAGTGAGATCCGAGAAAGAGTGGAATTGAAAGAAAGTGTTGGTGTTAAAATGCGAAAGGGCGTGCTCCGCTGGTTCGGGCATGTGGAAAGAATGACAGATGAAAGATTGACAAAAACAGATATATAATGCGAATGTGGATGGATGTAGGTACCCGGGGAGACCAAGGCTGACATTTCACGATCAGATCAATCGGATATATATCCGAGGGTGGTGTCAAGAGTCTCCGAAACCGGCGTGTTTGTATGAAAAGGGTAATGAATGTGAAGGAAGCAAGACAGGTTTGTCAGGATCGTGAGGTCTGGCACTCGATACTCTCTGCCTACCCCGTAAGGGACTTGGCGTGAAGATATGTATGTATGAGTTACCCCTAAAGATAATTATTGTCATGATTGTGTATATACATACATACATGTCTCCACACCATGTCCCTTGTGAGATAAATAGAGTATATTATAAGCAGAACAATAGAAGAAAGAAAACAATTACCTTGATAATTTGGAACTCTTTACATAAAATCGATTTATGTTGTTAAACATTTGATGGACACCATTTTAAAACTTTTCAGGCTGATTTAGGCTTTTTGATTGAGGCTTTTTATTTATTTAAAAAAACTCGCCTCTGTGGTCTAGCAGTCCTGGTGTTGGACTTGACTGCATGAGGTCCCGGGTTCAAATCCCGGGTCGGCCAACAAAAAGAAAATTGGATTTTTCTAATTACAAAATTCGGTCGGGATTGGAAATGTGCCCGGTTGGTGATAGACTTGCCACCTATCACATTGTGGGACTTAGTGTCTTCGGCTAGTAGAGGGTGCCTTGGTTGTTCCTCTGCCTACCTCTTGGGGATATGGGCGTGAAGATACTGTAAAAAAACTAGGTATCACATTTTTATTTCTTGTCAGTTATTGGTTAATTTTGTATATGTGAACCTCAAAAGTATATTTTTACTATTTAAGATTAAAATTTACAACTTAACATCTAAGTCATGCTTAACCTTAATGCACTACAATACAATAAATATTTAAACATTTGCCACCTTACCACAAAAAATTTCTAGGTGTAAATTTTTATTATTTATTTTAAATAATTACTCCAAAGTTGACATTCAACTAATAAAATGCTACACATGGATTTGAGGTAGTGGCCCACTATGCCAAAAGAAGGCCTTGCTTTAGATACTTGCGTGCGTGTATGTAAAAAATATATTCAATCAATTTTTTGCAACTTTCATGTATAAAAATATTTAAATTTCTAAGTTATATTTTTCTGGAATGTTTCTGTGTCTGGAAAACTTACGTAGACACTTAAATACTAATTATTTTATTATAAATAACTTGTGTGTATTGCAAACAGCAATTTAAAAATAGTATAAAGAAACATAGTGTTACAATTAAAAGTCTGTTGAGCTTTTCTTAAAATATAGGCTTTGAATTTGTTCTATGTGGATTTTAAAATGTCAATTAAATTAATTGAATGAATTTTAGATTAAATTATTGAAATAATAAAGTTTAATGTAATAGAAAAAAAAACTAGTCTGAAGTTAGCTGAAATTTGAAAGTAAAAATATTCAACATGTCATTTTGATTCGAATAAAAACGTGATTAGAAATAAAGAAAAGGAAACCAGATTATAATTAAATGAACTAAATATGCTTGTAAGTATATTTTCTTTTTGACTTAAACTTGTCATATCTCTTAAAAAAACGAAAATTTTTAAAAATGAAAAAAGGCGTTTGTTTAATTTTTAATTATCTAATGGCGCCTATATTTATTTTTTGTAATTTTTAGATATTTTTAAAATAATTAATTAAATTAATTTTTCATTTTTTTTACATTGTCATATGAACTTAAAAAATAATTTTATTAACAAAAACTAAAATGACATGCTTTCCTGTTATATTTATCAAAATGTGATCCATTTTATTTCTTCTGGATTTTTTATCAGTTTATTAATATGACAAGTTAATCACAAAATTAATAAAAATGAAATTATTTAAAAAAAATGAATAATTTAATTTGTTTTTATATTTTTCTTTATTTTCTAGAAACAATACATTAACTTCTTCGATATATCTTCAAATAAACATGAATTACACACAGACATTTTGGTAAATTTTTAAATGTTTTTATTCATATTTGTGCGCTTGGAAAAAATTAACTAGTTATTAACTCAAGTAAAGTATGTTTAATGTCAATGTGATAAATAAATCTTTATAACGTAGTATTTCGTAAATTGATAAATAATGATTTATTATTATGTATTTATTGTATGTTGAATATTTTTACTTTCAAATTTCAGCTAACTTCAGGCTAGTAAAAAAAATAGTACCTTGAAAACATTTACATTAATAAGAACACTGTAAGTTACTAATAGTTACAAAATAAAATAATAATTATTTAAATTTTAAACTGTGATTTTACTGCATAGGATTTACATTGATAAGCCTGGTTGTTATATTCCTTATATTTATGTATTGAATTTGGATTAAGCTCATAGGGAATTAATTATATCAAACTATGTTAACGGAATTAAGATTTAATTAGGTTATTGTGTAGGAAAGGGGGCACTGAGGCGGCCGGACTTAGAAAAATTTTCGTCATTTTTGTCATTTAGGTAAAATACATTTTTAATCCCCAATTCAGAAAGATATAATGCCTATAAACAAAAAAGTCTTATAACTTTTTTTTGTAGGTATCATAGTTTTTTTAATATGATTTTTAAAAATTTTAAGGTACTTAGAAAGTTTTGGACGGATTTTTTTTTTTTACTTTTTAAAAACTTTTTTCTCATTCTAGTTAGGTTTAAGTGATGGTTAAATACTTTCCATACTTAACATAAATACCATATTTAACTGAACGTGCTAATATTACCTTCCCGTAAGTAGTAAAAAGGTATCAGACACTTCCTACCTCAATGTCAACAATCAAGATCACGAGTTTTCCCATACGTGGTTATTTACATTAACAGTATTTTTCCTATTAACTGAGGTTATCGATATTAAGAGTTTTAACGCTATTTCTACAATCACGTCATTTTAAATACGTTTATCCTATACGGAATGTGTATATTTGTGAACAAATTACCTTTTAATTCCTGAATTTATGTTAAAACACTATGACATGGTTTAAACCTTAGATTTCCTGCTTAATCTATGTTTTAAATTGAAATAAATATAAAATTTAAACTTTACACTTATTATTATATTTCAGATATACATATTGTTTTAACACACTTATAGACTAAAATTAGTATAAAATCAATAAATATTTATCTACTCTTTCGCAAACCAATACTGAAAAAATGACAGTTTACTTACCTGTCAAACACTATAAAAGTCAACTTTTATTTACCTACTTTTTGTTGACGTATTGTAAAACTTGAAAACGTCACTCTAGATATCGCACGTTTGCCGAACTGAAGTTCGAGACTCGAGTTTCAGTCTTTAGCGCAGTTTATCGCTTTTACGTAGTTCAATAACTTACTAAAAATACAGCAACCAATTTTACAAACAATAAAGTTTAAATGGTCTTCAAAAATATATTTTATACCTAGATTGAAATATTTTTTTTTAAGAAACAAAAGATTTCAGAACTCGTTAATTGTGCAAGGAAAGTAATTATCCCATTTTATAACAAAATGTAAGCTTTTGAAAGTACAGTGGCCTTAATCAAATTTTATCTTGGCAAACATAAAATTAGTTTGGGTTGTATTAATGTATGCCGTAAACCTTAACGCATGGACCGATAGCGAAGGTCATTAGGATCATGAGGCATGATCCCTTCTCAGCTACCGCCTGAAAGCACCTACCCTGTCTAACTATGTCGAATAGTATTTGCCCTATTAAATTTGAAGTCTATCCTGATTGATCCTGGTGTCATTTAACTACTTACTTCCCTGGCTTCGACGATCCATCTCTGTAACGATTGCCGACAATAACGGTACCTTTTTTTTGTTGTTCTCGAGGAAAATGCATTTACGCACTACCGGGCCCTGTAAAGTGGGGCCCGAGTGTGGGACTCGCTATTGGTGTCGCAATACCCACTAAAAACCTCTACGTCCGCCTTCACTGTGCAGTGGTGGCAAGATGGTGGGGACGCTTGCGCATTCTTCCACCAAACAATGACGGTACCTATATAAACATTTTTTTGAAATTTACTCAAAAGAACAAGAACAGAAAATCTTATGTTTTTTAAAGTGGAGGGGCTGGCATCCGCTCCAACGGCCAACCTAGTCTCGGGTCCCATTCCCGACGGTAGCAGGCATTTGTGAGATGAACATCTACCTAGTTCTCTGTATTTTTAGGTCTGGGTGTTTATTAATTTATTTCAGTTGAGGCTGGAATTTTAAACTCGATCTTACAAGTAAACACTTTGTTAATGTGTAGCACATAAGGTTTGATCGATAAAGATTCGTATGAGAAGAGGTTTAGAACGTGGGTCTTGGTCTCGGTCTCGGTTTTGGATTTGGACTTGGTCTTGCTTTCGATTTTGATCTTGGTCTTGAGTTTCGGTCTCGATATACTTGTAAATCGATGAACAGCAAGTACCAAAGTTCTTATGTTATACGGTTATGGTAAAATACAAGGCAAATTATCATCACACAACTCTCCTACCAAGTCAAGGTATTCCAAGGTTAATATTTTGATTGCATTTAGACTGAGATTGACTCTTAAAGTAGTCGGACACTGAAGTCTATAGGCGTATACAAATACAAATAAAACTGGAATATTTGGTCGTGAGGTCAGTTTTGCAGATTTATAAATGATTTTGTTGTATTTTTCCAAACTTATCCCTAGATGAAATTTCATACGTAATATTTTTTGAAAAAAAAACTTTAAGATGGTGAAAAAAGTAAAAAGGTATTCCGTTTGTTTGTTTCACATAATCTCAGAAAATACTTGCAGAGTCTTTGGTACCTAAAATTTTACCAGTTCCAATTACCCGAATTATTAAAATATTACTTTAAGAATGGGGTTTGAACCTTTATGGCTTAGTAGACCGCCGACATTTCGATTTTTTTTCAAAATGGCAGCTCACATTAAAACTTTTACAAACAAAAATATATTAGGGTCAACATACCGGAAAGCGTCACGTTACAGAGTTATTTGCAAATAAAGATCAATGGTGAGTACTTCAATTACCTTGTAGAAACATTGTAGGTATTTAATTGAACGCGTCTACGCATAACATAGTAGGCTGTGGCTAGTTACCATTCTATCGACAAAGACCTAGCGTCAAGCGATTAAGTGTTTCGGTACAAGATCGTTTAGAAAAAGTCAGGGGGCCTAATCCGCTATCCCCTTCCAAGTTAGCCCGCCTCCATCTTAAGACTACATCGTCACTAACCGACAGGTGAGATAGTGGTCAAGGATAAACATGTTAACGAATAAGAAATATACAATTATTATGTACGTATTTTATAATATAAATAATAGACAATCAATGTTCCAAACGTCGCGGTTATAGCAACCTCATAATTCAGAAACTTTTACATTCTTCATTCAAAAAATCTTTATATATATAACTAGCTGCTACCCACGGCTTCGCTCGCGTAGTCTATTTATTTAATTTTTAACTTTCCAACTATACCCGTTGGAAATTTAAGATGAAAAACTGCCTACGTCCTTCTTCAAACTTTTAGTCTATTTTTATTTAAATATCATCTAAAAAGTATTACATGATATCTAATGTTCTGGAAATAATAAATTTAGAAAGTAGTGCACTGAACACAACCGTTCCATTAGGAGTCAACCACGCGCATACCACGCGTCTGTGTCGCGCGGTCTTTAAACTATAGTGTTGACGTAGTGATTATATTCTATTTGATAGTGTTATTTTAAAACTGCGATATCTCCTAAGATAATTATTCAAATCTAGTGATGTGAAATGCAATTTTGTTTTAGATTAAATACTTGTGATGAATGATGTATTTTTTTGGATAATGATTAACATCGTGTTTATAAAATAACCTTCGCAAATGATGTATTATTTTGAAACAAATTTGGTTCGTATAAAAAAAGGTTATAGTAAGCTACCCTTAATAGATAAAAATATGTTCTCGCGAATTTTTTTTAGAACTTTTAAAGGAGAACAACTCTTTCATACATGATTTTTACGAAACTTTCACCGTTAACGCAGCGCACACTTTCAATAGGAAAAAATCCCCCTATTTTAAAACATTTATCATTGGTGCTCCGCTCTTATTGATCTTAGCGTGATGATGTATAGGCTATATATATCTTCAATAAATGGACTTCCTAACACTGAAAGTTCAAGCAAACAAACAAACAAACTCTTCAGCTTTTTAATATTAGTATAGATAGTAAAGACTTTGGTTCCGAGCTCTTGCAAAAAAATATAGACGAACTGCTTTCATACCAACTTAGTCATAAAAGGCGAGTTTCGGTTCATTTTATTAAGAGAAAAATCTGGAAAATTAATTTACTTATACTAAACACATTTAGCAGTGACGTGGTTTTGCACGTTTCCATGTTTATATTCTTTTATAATAAGGTTTATAAGTATACATTTGACTACATTATCGCTATAAAAAGTAGCATATGTTCTTTCGTTCCTCATTAAGTGTCTAAATACAAAGTTTCACAATTATGTTTTCAAAAATGTCGATTTTCTATACGAACATTCGTTACCTGTTTTTACCCCAATTTTCTCCCCCAATTTTCACTATAAAAAGTAGCCTATGTCATATATGTAGTCATTCCTAATAAAGTGTCTGAATACAAAGTTTTACTGTTATATCTTCAAAAATGTCAATTTTCCGAGCATTGATCACCTCTTTTTACCCATTCTTCTTCATTTTTAGTGATAAAAAGTAGCCTTTGTTCTTTCGTTTATCATAAAGTGTCTAAATACAAAGTTTCACTGTTAGAGTTTTAAAAATGACGAATTTCCATATGAACATTCATCCCCTCTTTTTACCCATTCTCCCCTATTTTTGCAATAAAAAGTAGCCTTTGTTGTTTCTCAGGGTCTATTCTATCTCTGTACTAAATTTCATCAAAATCGGGTAACTGGTTTAGGCCTGAAAGCGTAACAGACAGACAGACAGACAGAGTTACTTTCGCATTTTTAACATTAAGTAGGGAAGTAGGGATTTTGAACCAATTTTGCTACTATGTGTATCATAATTTCTTTGTGTGTTTTTCGTTAATGATAAACTGATGTACGTGGTTCATTGTTATGGACTTACGGTAAAAAATACTGTTAAATATTTTTCCTAAGCAAATTATGCCACCCCCGTTAACCCTTATAGGGTTGATTTTCAAAAAACGCTTAGATATGGACCTTGGCTTCGCTTGACTAAAACTATCTACACTTACACTTTCCTAATGAATGCTTAAATCCATTCCTAAAATTCACACGAAAATCGTTTCGTATTTTAGGACCGACATGATGACTGTTAATTACATATTAACAATTTAATGTATTCGTTTAAGATAATAATCGTTGGCATAACCACATAATGTTATGGGAAAATGTAACATTTTACATATTGCCAGATATCAACATTACTGTCATATTTTGCTAAAATTGTAACACTATAGAAATTGGTATCACTGAGTGCAATTCCAAAACTCATAAAAAATAAGTTTTGCACGGCGCATTTGTACTGCACAAAGCGGCAACGTCTCGATTACTGTGAGTCTGTGAGTTGAGGCGAGGTTTGGCAACGTCGCACGCACACACTCTAGTCGTATAACTCACACATATAAAAGTATTGGCACTAACACATACGTAAATTTAGCTCATTTTATCACAGTGAAATAATATACTATTAGGTTATTAAATTGAATTATATTTGATGTTGCGAAAGTAGTACCACGAATAAGGCCTACTTTAAGTCATAATGAGTTTAAAATTAACATAGGACATTTAAGAAAGTGAAATACATTTAGTATGAAAAACGAATCACCTTAAGAAAGACTTCCAAACCTTTAAATAATAGGTTATTTTTATAACAAAGGTAAAAAAAGTCTAATTGTAAAATTGTGAGTTTAAAAAGTTTAGTAAGGTTGAATTAGCATGAAGGCAGCGAGATGTGAAACAACGACTAATTACGTTAATAATGTTTTTTTCATGTAAAAAATCTATAGCTTTTATTGTGGTGATAATGGTACGCTCTTGCTAAAGAGTATTTATATTCCTTGATGGTAAGTCGGTAAGTAAGTAATGTATTTATTCAGTAGTGTGAAAAACCGAATGTGTTTGATATTATTATGATTTTGATACTTTTTTACGTCACAATCGATTAAAAATATCGACTAATTCGAAATTTCGAAATGTACCATTTTTTTATGGGTAGCACCTGGTAGCACCAGTTTGTTGACTTTGACGTTCATCATTTGTCAAATGTCAATTTACAACTATGATTTGTAAATTGTAGGGATGGGCACGTGGGGAAAAATATCGATGTATATCGTATCGATATTTTAAAAATATATCGATTAATATTGCCAAATATATCGAAATATTGATGTATCGATTTATTTTCTTAAGTAAAGTAATTAATATTGTAATTTTATTTTTGAATCTTTTGAGCCTTACATGCACTGTTGTCATTAAAGTTTACTGACTCAAAATATTTAGTCTTATTGCTAGAGTTTTCGGTTTTCAACGAATTTTGTATGTTCACTAAATGCAAATAAAAATAAGCATAACGGTGCTTCGTTTTAAAATGTATTGCCAAATTTGTAGCGTTTCCACAAGTTTAATACGTTTTACTGTACAAGTTGCAAGAAACAGGTTCTCTGTTCTTTTTTTTAAGAACTTCTACACAACAGATGTGACATTTTATCATAAATATAATTCACACATATGTACAAAAAATAATAGTGAGCTACGCTTATCTTACTCGCTAGTTGCCCGACACAGCACAACAAACAACGGACGTACAAACTATCAACTACCGGCACTCCAACATGCGAAGTCAGTGATAACGACCAAACAAACAAAAAAGACGAGCAGAGCAGTATTATTTCAATATTACTAATTGTCATTGGAGAAAGATAACCTTATGACGTAGACCGTAAAGTTGCTTCCGCTTAACTGCTCGCAGCCCTTAAGGGGCTGTTTAAAAGTTCGCTCAATGGCCGCAGACCCTAAAGGGTGCCGTTTGCCGCGTCCCATTCTTAATTCAAGTTTGTTCAAGTAAACTTCGTGTATCCAAATATTTTTTTTGTGTGTAGCAGACTATACAACCTGTCGTATTAAAAAGTTTGAAGTGTGTCAACAAGGGAAAAAAATTTTCGGAACGAGTTGAGTGGGCATGACTTATTCATCCGTTGCGCTTTTTTCAAGTATGTGGTTGGTTAGTGACTTTGTGAATAATGCGAACAAAAAGTGATGTGGAAATGTGTTAGTTAAGTGTTAAAATTATATTTTGGTAAGTGATAAACAATTTTATAAAACACTACACATCATTTAACTTGTATTACATAAAATTTAGCGATATTTAAGTCGGTTATGTATGTACTTGTGACGTAACGGCCCGCTCGATTTTAACTATTTCTAATTATATAATAAATAAAAATATAATAAATTATTCTTGTAAATAACATTTGTAGTATGTTTATATGACATATCTACAGATAAAACATATAAGTTTTATGAGTATCTTCCACTAAATACTCCATAATAAGGGATAATAAGAGATTAAATGTCACGTGACACTTTTTCGAACATGCAAGAATTTAATTCTATAGAGAATTCGTTTGTGAGAAATAGCTAATTTCATTTTTTTTAAGTGACAAATACACTCGTGAGCAAAAAAATCGACTCAGGTGACACACCTGCAATCAAAGTCACCGACAAAAAAACTAAGCGACAAAATATATTTTTCTTAGTAAAATATTGAAGCTACTATTGTTAGCTTTGTAATGATGTAAATATTGTG
>NJDD01006710.1:0-14662 GCA_002245505.1 Calephelis nemesis | reverse complement strand
AATCAGAAATTGAATTAGAGCTTTAGATTTTTTGCTAGAAGGTTTTAACCGCGAGTATGCGTGCTGAGTCGATTTTTTTGCTCACGAGTGTATAATCATAATTCTAAATTTAAATTTTTATCAAGTACATATTCGAAACATTTTGAAAAAAAAATTATATCAGATTTTAGCCGTTTTACCACCCGTGTTATTATCTTGTTTTACTTAAATTTACCAAACCTATTTTAACATCTGTGAACGCTTTTACTGAGAAGAACAAACATTAAATAGAATAAAACAAACAAACTACTTTTTAAAACTTACAACAAGCTTGTGTAAAATTTCTAAAGTCGGCCTTTTTGTAGTACCGGGTAGCAGGTAGTGAGATAACGACCCATTTTTTTTCCCGAGATTGTGTTGTAAAATATTTGCATGGACATTGTTGTTTTTGTAATTGCATTTTGTTATATGTTTCATGTTCTTTCGAATAAAGTATTTAGAAGGTAAATAAAATTCGTTTATTTTTCATAAGAAATGTTTTTCTTGGGAAAATTGGGAAAAAACACGGAATTGTTTTTTGCATTTTGTTCGTAGCAAATGGTATTGGGGACATGCACATTTTTACGTTATTACGTAGCTGAATTCTCAGGCATCCTAAAAATATATACATTTATATGTTTTTAATACATAGATCGAAAGATATCTTCGATTTTCCGATTTCCCGCCATTTTTTCCGCCACCCGCCAAACGTGGTGACCGTTGAGCGTTTTAATCGCTTTTGAATGGACTGCTGAACGGATAAAGGCGGACATTTAGCAAAATGGAATTGTAAATAATACTGCTATAAGCGTTCATGGTAGGGCACCAGCCCCCTGATTCTGTATCTTTTTAGTGATGATCACTGGGTAAACTGGGTTCATCAAATAGCTGTCAAAAGACGTGATTTATGTTTGCTATTCTCTGTGACCAAATTAAAAAAAAATGAAGATTGAAAGTACAAAACTCGTCATTTGACAGCTCATTGATGTACAATTTACCCAGTGATCATTACAAAAGATACTGAATAGTCACGCTGGTTATTGACTAATTTTTGTTTGTGTTTAAAGCAAAGAAACTAAACCCAAACAGCCTGCTGCCTACGAGCTTTAATGAATCGAATTGGTCAAATACATGATGTGACAGTTGAGTAGACAGTAGAGCTTGAAAAAATATATTGATTTTGAGAACTGAAAATATATGTCGAAAGTTGATATATCGCAGGAAAAAATATCGACCATTTGTATCGATTTTTACTGAAAAAATATCGATATTTTTTGCTCAAGCCTAGTATATTGTCATTTGTCATCGGCGTGACTTGGTAATTTCGCCATTGAGCATTCGTTGCATTGTTTTTATCAATAAAATACTGTTCTAAACTGAATTGTACTTTAAATGATATAATATTCAATAAAAATGACGGTCACAAAAATGGAGGTAGATTCAGCCAAGGGCGAAGGGTTTCGCCCTTACTACATAACGAAAATCGAAGAACTCCAGTTGATTGTTGCTGAAAAATCACAAAATCTTCGACGTCTCCAAGCTCAGCGTAATGAACTTAATGCTAAAGTACGCATGTTGCGTGAAGAGTTGCAGCTTCTGCAAGAACAGGGTTCATACGTCGGAGAAGTTGTTAAGCCTATGGATAAGAAGAAAGTGTTGGTGAAGGTCCATCCCGAAGGTAAATTTGTGGTTGATTTAGACAAAAACGTAGACATTAACGATGTCACTGCTAATTGCCGTGTTGCGTTACGAAATGAAAGCTATACTCTTCATAAAATACTTCCGAACAAAGTAGATCCGTTAGTGTCACTTATGATGGTGGAAAAAGTCCCCGACTCAACCTACGAAATGGTAGGTGGTTTGGATAAACAGATAAAGGAGATTAAGGAGGTAATTGAGTTACCAGTTAAACATCCTGAGTTGTTTGATGCTTTGGGTATTGCACAGCCGAAAGGAGTATTATTATATGGGCCACCTGGTACTGGTAAGACGTTACTGGCGCGTGCTGTCGCTCACCACACTGAATGCACTTTTATTAGAGTATCTGGATCTGAATTAGTGCAGAAATTCATTGGTGAAGGTAGTCGCATGGTGAGAGAACTCTTCGTAATGGCTAGAGAACATGCTCCATCTATCATTTTCATGGATGAAATTGATTCAATTGGATCTTCTCGTATAGAGTCAGGTAGCGGTGGTGATTCAGAAGTACAAAGAACAATGTTGGAACTCCTCAATCAGTTAGATGGTTTTGAGGCAACTAAAAATATTAAGGTTATCATGGCTACCAATCGTATTGACATTTTAGACCCAGCCTTACTTAGACCAGGGCGAATTGACCGTAAAATTGAATTCCCACCACCAAATGAAGAGGCTCGATTGGATATCTTAAAAATTCATTCTCGGAAAATGAATCTTACAAGAGGTATCAATTTACGTAAGATTGCTGAGTTAATGCCAGGAGCTTCTGGTGCTGAAGTGAAAGGGGTGTGTACTGAAGCAGGTATGTATGCCCTTAGAGAGCGCAGAGTTCATGTAACTCAAGAAGATTTTGAAATGGCTGTTGCTAAAGTTATGCAGAAAGACTCGGAGAAGAATATGTCTATTAAGAAGCTATGGAAATAATTTTGTTTTCTTTTTGTATTTAGTAAATATTATTTAGAACTAATCATTAATGTCTACTATAATTTTTCTGTACTTTAAATGAATAAATAAGTGCTGAATGCATTTTCAACAAATTTTTTTATTCTTAAATTTCCTTAAATGAACATGTGGGCTTCTTTCTCAAGCTAAGATCTACAGTCCAGATATCAATCGGTAAAAGGCTCATCCTGTTTAGAGGTTTGTACAGCATGCAGTCAACTGTTATCGCTAAAACCAGAGACAGATTTGCCTATCTCTGCCAAAACTAAGGTTCTGATCACTTAATGGATGTTAAGAGGGACCAGAATAGATATCAACAATCCAAACCATATATTGTGTTCAAGAGTACCTATTTAATTATAATTATTGGATAATAATACTTTTTTTCTGTGCCAAGCTAGATTTTATCCATAAAAACTGCTATGGTATGGAAATAATATTACTACTAGTCAGGGAGTAAAAAATGTTTTGCTACCAAATAAAAAAAAAACCATTTAGTTGTAATTATTATTTATTATAACTTGACATAAATAGAATTAATTATATTTAACATAATTAGTTCTTTTAAAGAATAATACAATTTAGTATTTCATTTTCAATATTAAAATGTATACAATAATTTTTTTCTGATTTTTAAACAACAAAATTATCAGATTAAAGTAATTTAATTAGTAAGTTAAGTAAATTAATTTAACAAATCCAATAACTTATAAATATTATAATTAATTATTCAAAGTAACATATTGTACTAATTATTTACTTAAAAATGTTCGGGTTTCTCTCACATCCAAATCTGACTCTGTATCAGAACAATCTCTTGTTTCAAACACCAGTCCCGCTGTTCCCTGCAAAATATTTAGTATGTTAATATTTTTTTTCCAATATCAACAGCAGCAGATTATTTTGTTGACTGCCAAAGTGTATTATTTTTAAAAGAATATGACATACTCCACTAACTTAGCTATTGTTGGATTGCTGTTCTAAACTTTTTTTATTATTAAAACACATAATTAACTTAATGAGTACTTAAGTTTCTATCTAATAGAATTTTAGAATGAGTTTTTCACCTACTTAAAAAAGTCAAATTGATTTGAAACTAACACATAATAAAGGCTGGGGTCATCCTAGCTCAAGCCCACACAAATGTTTTATTAAGTGGGTCAGTTTATTAATACAAACTTACAGTTGATTTTCTACTTCTTAGTTCTGCTAGATAAAAAGGTGTATTAAGGTATGGTAAAGCAGGTGAACTCTAATAATTTTGCCACTAACAAACCATCTAGCAAGGCGAAAGTTGCCAACTATTGCAGAGTTTCAGTTTGAAGATATAGCTAGTAAAACAATAAATTCAAGGTCTCAAGTCTTGGAGTTGGTGACTTTAAAGCTCTAACACTATTAAAAGATAATGAAAAAAGAAGGTGTGTATTTATTATGGTTGTTTGCTGTCTGGTGCAGTGGTTTAACTGTGGTAGTTTAATAAAACATTATTTTAGTTTCTCAGTTAGCATTAGCACATGTTCACTCTGGATATCTAAAGTGCTCGTTACTATATTGTTCCAGTTTGAAGGGCAGAGTGGCTATAAGTTTATTTGATAATCAATTCAATTCAATTCAATGTCTTTATTTCGTAGGTACATTCGTTACACTTGAAATACATCAACAGTTAAAATACATTATAATAATTTTTCACAAGCACAAACAATACCTACTTAAAAAAATATTACAACCTTTAAAAACACCTTCATCAAACATTGCAAAAAAAAAAAACACATAACAAATACATAAGCAAATCCTGTCTCAACAGCATTCTAATGTATGTCAATAATATAAACAAAACATGCGGGTAGTTAAAGAATAATAATAGATGAGTTAGACCAGGTTATGGGTTTTCCCTAAAAACAGGGAATAATACAATTTAATAAAGTAAGAAATACAAAATACATTCGGCAATAAAATAATAATATATAAGTAATAATATCGAAATTAAAATTAAAGTATAAAATAAAAAATGTTGGTAAAAAGTATGATGTCAAAATTAAAATTTTCATAAAAAATGTCAGATTTCAATGACTATGTATAAGGATGGACATATTATGATCACAAATACGAGGGCCAAACTGAAAGTTTTTAGAACTGGCAACTTAAAAGCATTATATTAAAAAAATAAGTTAAAATTTTGAAAATAAAACTCTTTACCAATAATATTGAGTATACATTTCATTCATTTGTTATACGATTTGGCGGCAAATTGAAAATTGTCTGTGCACGTCACAATGAATTTAAGCCGAGAAAATTTTCGTGCAATGATTTTTTATGACTTTCGGTGTCATATAAGTCAACAAGAAAGTTATGATAGACTTCGATTGGCTTTTCACGATGAAGCCCCATCTCGTGCCACAGTTTACAACTGGTTTAATGAATTCAAACTTGGTCGAACTAATCTCACCGATGATTTGCGTGAGGGACGGCCTTCTACAGTGACGACTGAAGACAATATCAGTGTTGTGCGGCGTATGATAGAGACTGACAAAAGAGTGACCTATCAGCAGATTCGAACAAGTCTAGGCATAGGTATGAGTCAAGTGCACAAAATCCTCCATGAACATTTAGCGGTCAGGAAGCTTTATGCCCGCTGGATACCGCATAATTTGACCGAGGCTCAAAAACTCCGCCGTGTTGATTGGTGCCGAGAAATGATCCAAAAATTTAACGGAGGTGACTCAAATGCTGTGTTCGACATACTAACGGGTGACGAAAGCTGGATTTACTGTTATGATCCGGAAACCAAAAGACAGTCTGCTCAGTGGGTGTTTCCTTCCGAAGAGTTGCCAACTAAAGTGAAGAGAGGTCGAAGTGTTGGAAAAAAGATGGTGGCCTCGTTCTTCGGAAAGACAGGTCATTACGCGACAGTTGTCTTAGAGGATCAGAAAACGGTTAATGCAGAGTGGTACACTAACAACTGTTTGCCACTTGTCTTGGAAAAAGTTCGAGAGAAACGACCTCGCAGCATGATCCTCCTTCATCACGTCAATGCCTCGTCGCACACCGCCAGGCAAACGATCGACTATTTGGCGACCTCAGACGTGGAATTACTGGGTCACCCGCCAGCCCCGACCTCGCACCGTGCGATTTTTATTTATTCCCGAAAATAAAAGAAAAACTTCGAGGAAAACATTTTATGGACGCCGAAGAAGCAGTGGCTGCGTTTCAAAACGCCGTCGAAGAGACCCCTAAGGCCGAGTGGGCAAGGTGCTTTTCTCAATGGTTCCATCGAATGCAGCGATGTATTGATGTAAATGGACGCTATTTTGAAAAGTTATAATAAAACTAATAACTTGCTAGAATGCTTAGTTTTTGATTTTCTAAGAACTTTCAGTTTGACCCCTCGTATGTATACTGCTCGTATATATTAAATTTATCAAAGTATGTAAAAATAAAATAAATTATATACTTAACCCCTAAATTTACATGTAAATTGTAAATTCGTAACAATGTCAGATGTATTAAAAGATCAGTAATTAGCCGTTAGAACGTTGTCAAAATAATACATTTGTATAAAAATCAAGATAATTAAAAAAATCATGAATTATATTATTAGTTCCAGGGATTTGTATCATTTAAATATTCAGAAATGCTGTCATATCCTTTTTTGAATAATTTCCTTTTAATAGTTGATTTAAATATCCTCAGTGGAAGAGCTTGAATCTCACCGGGGACCTTGTTGTAAAACTTTATAGAAAGACCTTTAAATGAGTTACTGATTTTATGAAGTCGACTATAATGATTAGTAATTTTATCTTTATTTCTAGTATTGTAATTATGATTATCACTGATTCTATTAAAATGGTTTAAGTTTTTTTTAACATAAATTAAATTTTCAAATATGTATTGTGAAGCTACA
Organism: Calephelis nemesis; assembly: GCA_002245505.1. Taxonomy (NCBI): domain Eukaryota; kingdom Metazoa; phylum Arthropoda; class Insecta; order Lepidoptera; family Riodinidae; genus Calephelis; species Calephelis nemesis. The sequence continues at coordinate 8,103 of NJDD01006710.1, read as the reverse complement.
GTCAATATGTTTGTTGTTTTAAAAAGTTCTCTAACAGACACCTTAGAGCTATTACGCACTGTCGACTGGTCGCCGGCGACTCGGTCGATGGCGACTGTGATTTACTATAGTTTATACAGGTGTTTACGCACTTGGTCGTCGGTCGCCCAGGCGACTCGACGACTCGCCGCGTAGTAGCGACGTACAAGCGACTGCTGGTCGCCGGCGACCAATAGGAGCACAGCGTCAAATGGAAGTATTCACACTGCGAGCAACTGTCGTAACGACCGGATGTCGCTCACAAAAATGGCGCAGGCTATCGATACCGATAAATTTATATTGGAAATACAATCCCGAAAAGCTATCTGGGATTTATCGAGTGACGAATATTCTAATCGGGATTTGAAGAAAAAACAGTGGGAAGAAATAGTGGAGTTATTTGGAGGTGAAGGATTACCAGAAGAAGAAAAAAAAAACTTAGGTAAGTTACAATGTCATTTATTATTTATTTTTTTAATGAATTCTGCTCATCTGCCAAGATAATTGACCCTCAGTCGTAAAATAATCAGCAAACATATCTCTGTATGATATACCACGTCGCGTAGCTCTTTGGATACCATTTGGCACTTCTTCTAAGCCAGGAATGCACAGGGTATCTTCGAATTTATATCCGTCTCTTTCTCGAACATAGTTGTGAAGAACACAACATGTTTTGATGATGCTTGGTACTAGATCTAAATTCACATTAATAGGTCTGTGAAAAATCTGCCACTTATTTGCTAATATGCCGAGTGAACATTCAATATAGCGTCGAGCACGAGAAAGCCTATAATTAAATATTTTTTTCTTTGTTGTTAAATTTGATCCACCAAACGGTCGCATAACTTTATTAGATTGTCCAAATGCTTCGTCACCAACAATAACAAACGGTACTGGTATAGGATTTGTCGATGAAATAGGCTTAGGTTCCGGAATTTGTAAATCATTATTCATTAGCTTTTGATAAAATGTTGAATGTGTAAATATAGAATGTAAAGTAGAATCGCTATCCTTTCCATAGGAACCAACATCTATGTATACGAACTTATAGTCAGCGTCACAAATGGCAAGCAAAATTATAGAAAAGAAGTGTTTATAATTATAACACATTGATCCACTGTTGTATGGTTTTATAGTTTTTATATGTTTACCATCTATGGCACCTATGCAATTTGGAAAATTAGCTCGTGAATGAAAATCTTTTGCGATTTTTAACCAATTTTCTCTTGTCGGTTGCGGTAAACACATGTCTTTCAATAAAACCCATATAAAATGACAAACTTCTCTTATTATCTCAGCAATAGTTGAAATTCCAAGTCTGTATGAGTAATGTAGATCTACAAATTTGCAGCCACTTCCAAGATATCTGGAATAAAAAAATATATGTTAATAAATAATTATTTACAGGTCAATCACTTAAAAAAAATGGAAGAATATAAGAAGCTGCTTTGCTCGAGAAATACGAAGACTAAAAAATACGAAAAGCGGCTCTGCTGCTTCTCATAAAACTCCTTATATTTATTACAAACAGCTGTTGTTTTTGAAGAATTCTGTTGGTAATTTGAACACAGAGAGTAGCATTGCGGAAGAAGAACAGTCGACAAATGATCAAGAACCTTTAGGACCTTACTCGAGAGAAAATATAATCGGAAGAAAAAAGAAAAAACCTTCAGATGATGGTACAAGAGAATTATTGGACACTTTAAACAAATGTATTGATACTCGTAAACATAACGCGGATGTTTTGGAACGAGATGAGGACAGAATGTTTCTGCTGTCCCTTTTATCTTCTTTCAGGAAAATTCCTGAGCACAAAAAGCCAGCTGCGAAAATTCAATTAATTACTATAATCGATTCATTCGGAACCTCTACTCCAAATAATATAAATACAAACACAATGTGGCGAAATAATGAGTATGAGCGTGGTTACTTCACACCGGAGGCTGGGTCAAGTCAACAATCACGGTTACGCCCTGAAGCACAAAATTACTGTACACTATCAACTTCAGCTCCTTCACCACATGAGTCGCGATTTTCTAGTGCCACTTCAAGTGCCTCGCAAGATTCAGAAATTTTGGATTTATTTTGAATCTTTATTTTCTTTTTTTTGTGCTTTCATTTTATAATTAGTTAATATAGTATTGATTTAATTAAATAATTTAAAAAATATGGTTTCAAATTATTTACGATTTATTTTTAAATTACCTCGATATTTCGAAACAGTCAGTCAGTGTTTAATGTCTACTCGTGACCATGGAACATGCAACTGTTTCGAAATATCGAGGTACTTTAAAAATAAATCGTGTTCAAATCCCGTAAATAGTAATAACCTTAGAATTAAAAAAATATCTTCTTACTTCAAAATTTTCACTTATTTTATCACATGTACAGTCACGAGCAAAAACATGTATACACTTTGCGAAATTTAAAAGCGATTTTCTTCTAAAGTATCGATTGAATTGGTAAAATTTTATTCAAGCCATAATAGTAGGTGTATACAGATATTAAATATATAAATAATATATAATTTCTCATAAAAGTTGTCGCTACTAAAGGAGTAAATCGCTTTTGAATTTTGCAAAGTGTATACATGGTTTCGCTCGTGACTGTACTTACCTAAATAAACAAAATAAACAGAGCTCCCAATGTATGAATGATTTCTAAAAAGAACTGTTTTAAAATAATGAAGTTGTCACTTACCTTAGTGTTATAAATAGTTTTTCTTCCGGAGAAATACATGGTCGCATATTTGTATCTGTACCAGTTATATGTAGTTTCAGAAGACACAGTAACTCATCAAACGAACGCACAGACATTCTAGCGTAATTAAAAAATTTACGAGGGTATTTTCTAACGTCTTCATAAAATATTTTAAACATTCCTTTTAACCTCCGTTCTTGTAACAAAGGATGTACCCAACACTCTTTTGATTTCCTTTTATTTTTCTTTCTCTTTATAATTAGTAGCGCTACCATTGCAACTTCTTCGACGTCCATTCTGCACGAATGTACTTGGAATACTGTCGCTCGGCTTGGTCTCCAGGCCTAGTTGCCTATGTTTTGGTCGCCGGGAGACCGAGTCTCCGGCGACTAGTCGATAGTGCGTAATGGCCCTTAGGTCCAATGTTGTAAATAGCTCGAATCGCTCGCTTCTGTTGAATAAAAATTGTGTTGACATCCGCTGCATTTCCCCACAAAAGAATTCCATAAGCCATTACACTATGAAAATAGCTAAAGTAACCAACCTAGCAGTGTCTACATTAGATATTTGCCTAACTCTCTTAATAGCGAAAGCTGCAGAAGCTAGTTTACTCGATAACTTAGCAATATGTGGGCCCCATTGTAGCTTTGAATCTAGTGTAATGCCAAGAAATGTAGTTGATTGATCATTATTCAATATCTTGCCTTTAACAATAATATTTGTACTCGAATGTTTGACGTTAGGGGCAGTAAATTTGACACATTTCGTTTTATTTTCATTTAAATGTAAATTGTTGGCCGTGAACCACTCCTCAATTTTAGTCAAAAAAGCATTTATGACATCATAATTTGGTGCTTTTCTTTTTACATTAAATAATAAGGAAGTGTCATCGGCAAACAAAATGATTCCATGTTTCTTATTTACCATTTGAGGCAGATCATTGATATATATGAGGAATAAAAATGGTCCGAGAATGGACCCCTGTGGTACACCGATAGACAGCTTAGACCCTGATGATAACTGACCATTGATACTTACTTTCATAATTCTATCGATCAAGTAAGATTCGAGAAGTTTTAGTGATTTGCCGCTAATGCCATACTCGTAACGGTACAATTTTTTACTTGAGATTTCATGTTGTACGCAGTCAAACGCTTTAGACAAATCACAAAAAACCTCCCACAGTATCTTGTGAGTTCTCCCAGTCTCGAAACACATGTTCAATCAGCTCAACACTAGCATCTGTAGTCGATCGTCCTTTTGTGAATCCATATTGTTTTAAGTTCATTAAATTAAATTGACTGAAATGCTCAACCAACTGATTTAAAATAATTTTTTCAAATATTTTGCTTATGGTTGGAAGAATAGAAACTGGTCTGTAGTTAGTAGGATCGGTACTTTTTTCCTTTTTTATAGAGTGGAATGATTTCGGTATTTCTATCAGGAAATCTGTCTGATTAGATTTCACTACTATTCATATTTTTAAACAAAGAAAAATTTGTACTGTTTTACGTATCACAATTTATTACTTTGTAAATAGCTTACCGGTTTCGCTTATACAGCATCATCAGCCATCAGCATCAGCAGATGATGCTGTATAAGCGAAACCAGGACATTCAGGACCTTCCAGGACGAAATATGTCTGTACCTATCATTAATTATTATTAGGCAGGATTAGGTGGTGGATTCTTATAAGGGCAAGTTACTGCACAGCACTTTGTCACAATTTATACATATGTTCGTCTCTGACGAGCTAACAGGCAGAGATGGTCTATTCTACTCAGTGAAAATGGGATCATAATATTCCATTCGTAGTAAACCTGAATCAGTAGGATTACTCTTGAATCTCGATTTCATGTAAATTGGAATCGGATTTGTACCATTTTATACTTTTAAACACAATACTAGCGAGTTATTCACATATAGGTCCAAAAATATTCAACGATTCCGATGTAATAAAATTATAATTTACAATTAATTAAATTTTAATAATTAGATAACATTGTGCTCAAGAGAACATAATGATATAAATCCGATTCCAATTTCTAGTTTGCATGGTATCGAGATTCAAGAATAACACTAGATTTCGTTTTGTTTGGTGTAATGTAGTACTTATAAGTACCTACTTATTTAAATAATAACCTATTACTGTTTATGTCAAATTATCTATGTTACATACATACTAGTATTATATGTAGGTATAAGTGCAAAACTGAGTTTTAGCGCCATCGAGAGAAAAGATGGTCGAAGTTTTTTCATAATTATTGAATTTCGTGTTGATATTGACTAAACTTAGTCAATTTTGGTGGTATTTTGTACAATTTTGTTCAGTTAAAGTGCACAAATGAAATAATCATGAAGAAATTAGCGTATCGTGTATTTCCTCGTTGCCGCCAAACCTCATTACATGAGCTTGAGTATTTAGGTAACCGCTTTACCTAAGAGCCTGACATGACTTACTGACGACTTATGACTGATGACTAATTATAATTGATTAAAATTGATATAAAACTTGATGCAAATTTCTACTTGACTAATGGCAAAATACTAACGTGAAGGCCAAAACCTACAGAAAGAAAAAAAAGTGCGAAATTGTGTTTGTTCGCCCTTCTTGTACGTCGCAATAGAGGGATGATATGGTATAGCTAATTTGTATAAATGTATAGATAAGTTAAAGTGTGGTATAAGCTACACTTATCCCGATGTTTAATCGCGTTCCTTCGAGAGAGTTGAATGAAAACGTTTAGTGTCTAAGTAAAGGAACTTACAACTGGTCTAGGTTTTTTGTAGAAGGATTCGTTCCAAATATTCCGTACAAATTGTAACGGATTCACGAATTCATGGCCAGACCCTCTGTGGACAATAATTTTAGTAATTATATGGGGAAGTAGACTACTTAGCGGCTTCGCGTGAGCTGTACATCACTTCGCTTCGGCCAAACCTGCGCGGCTGCGGAGCGTTTTCCGCGCGGCGGACGCTGGCCTGTTTACGTACGTACCTATGGCGCCTTGCACACATACGCAACCTAGTCGCGGAAACTTTATGAAATTCTTATCAGATTAAGAGTATTTCTTTTTATTTTCAAAGAGTTTTAAGACTGTTATAAATATGATGTTAATATACAATGTTAAACTGACCGCCTTTTTGGTCGTAGGGAGAGTGCAGCATTAATTCCACTGATAATCCCTGAGGTACCGGTTGTATTAAGACCAAACGGTCGGCTATTGACGGACTAATCGTGTAACAAAAAAACGTAGTCGAATTGAGAACCTTTTCCTGTTTTGAGTCGATAAAAATGAGGTTTGCGGGTTCGCGCCTTAGTAACTTAGGTGTGCTCGCCAGTTTCGCATTGCAGTCGCTCCGGCTTCGTGTTCCGCGACCCGCCCGCTGGACACTCAGATTTGGCCGAAGCTTTAATGTTTAGAATTATTTTAATCTACTCACACTGTCTGTAGCATCTCTACTGAAGCGTTGGGTATTTGCATTGTTTCCGTCGAGTTCCTATATCTGACCCTGAAAAAAAGCTTTTGTTATATGAAGGTCAACAAGACAGATGGGTTTTGCGAACCTGAGTGCGGTTTCAAGGTCAACAAGTCAGTGACAATCACAGATGGTATGGCAACAAGAATAGTTGAGGCGTTGTTAGCAATCTGAACGAGCTACCAGTCTATACTCTAATGTAACGGATTTTATAAGTTTTTATATTAGCACTTGCTGTGCTTAGGTTAAATTTCTATAAATTTTAAAGGACGAAAAAATTTCGCCCCATACAGGATTTGAACCAGTAACCTTTCGTCTCAAGCCGACGAATGCTCTTACCATTTGAGCTACTGAGGATTCAAGTCCCATTGCGAAATTTTTAATTCCTTTCTTACCCGTAAGGTTACAGGTTCAAATCCTGTCTGGGGCGAATTTTTTTCTTTCTTTAAAAAATTTATAAGTTTGTTAAAACATCACAATAAGTAACAACGCAAGTATCCTTACTGACCGAGTGAGAATTCACCGCCATACCTATTCCTGCCGCCATGATAACTGTTATGGGTAGGGTAGCAGGTAGACTTGCACAATAGGCTTAACATCCCGGCCACTGGACAGCGATGCACCTGTAACATCTGTGGTGTCTATACGCCGCGACAGTCTCTTACCATCAGGAGATTTGTGTGCCTCTTCGCTGATCTGTCACATAATAAGCCGGTCCTGAAAGCCACCAACCACTTATAGCAGGAGATATTAAGTAGGTACTGAGTCGAACAATGTAATAGATGGCAAGCTTATCGCCATCCAGGCACGGTCATAGACAATTAGACCACAGACCTGGCGATAATAGGGCAATCTAATTTATTACACAAGTTGATGATGGGGTCATCACGACTCTCTTCCAAACTTGGTGATATATTATAAAGCGCTCCTCGGTCTTCTTACAGCGTCCAAAGAAAAGGCATAAAGCGATCCAGGAAGTAGCTATATCTTCATGTCATCATAAACCCGAAACATGATCTGTAGAAGTGTAAATATCATACATACTGGAAGTAACTCCCTGGTTTGTTTTTATTGCACCGTCGGTGGTGATAGTGCACGAGCACGGCGAGGTACACCACGAACAGCAGCCCCACCACCGTGACGAGCGCGATCGACACCGCGTGACTCGGCTGCTGCATGTGAAGGACGCCGTTGAATAACGGGAGCTGGCGGGGAAAATATCAGGACTGTAAGTTGATCTAGTAAATTAAAGAACTGATACTTAATCAAAAACTCGGACGGATATGTGAATATGAATAGTTTTTGGGGTTGTTTCTTTGTCAAAACCTGAGTTACATGAAACGCCAGACCTTAATCTTATTTATAGAAGATCAAAGTTACAAGCGCCTGGTTACTAGATGGTAGAGTTTCGCAGCGATTCGCCCGAATGGTACCACTACTGTAGGGGCTTTCGCAAGCTACCTACAGACTTTTGATGATGATAATTGATTTATTAGAAGAAATTAAATAAAAATACAAAATATCTTAAAACTTGAAAGTAATGATATAATTAGGCACTGATACTTATTATATCTAAAACTATGATTAAATTATATTAAAGTTATTGATTATTATTATTAATGATTGATGATAGCACGCGACTGATTTAATGATTTAATTAATTGATTGATTGATAATGATATGATACTGAGTCCGCCTGACGCGCGAGTCTGATACGAACTGATGATATTTTTGATAATGATGTGAGCCGTGGCTTGCAGCCGCACAGTGAAAACCTGCTGAAGCTGCACTATGCTTAAGCATATGATAAATGTACGTGCTAAGCTCGTACATACTGCGGGCCACAAAGTTGGTATGTGATCTATGATATTATGTGGGCATGCTGCGGAGGAGTAAATGGTAGGG
>NJDD01006700.1:295932-357572 GCA_002245505.1 Calephelis nemesis | reverse complement strand
AAGAAAGGTTTCTTGTACGAGGAGTATGTCTATGTTGTTTGTTGTTACAAACTCCAGTACTTCATTTATTTGCCGAGCTAAGCCGAATGCGTTAAACGACGCTATCGATAGGGCGTACGGTTTTACTCTTCCGATTGTCCTATCCATTTAGGTTTTGGGATTGGGAGAATTTCCGGATGGATTTAATCAAGGCCGCGTGCCTTGCAATTATAAAGATGTGACGCTCGGGCGGCGTCACTCTGAGTTCCCGGGCGAAGTCCGATACTTCGTCCGCGTCGATGGCGTAAGCCAGCTCCGTGATGAGAGCGAGGTCGGCCTCGAACTCACTGGGAGGTGGGGGGGAGGCCTTAGGGGCCGTTTTGCAGGGGGCCTTTGTAGGCGCCGAAGTCGCCTTTTGGGGCGCGGGAGTAGCCTTGGCTACGGGTTTTTGTGCTATGCTTGGGGGCTTAACCCAAGCGTTTGCTGGTGGGGGAGGTGGAGGGCCAAGAGGTAGTGACAGGAGTGCCGGTATCTCCGAGTGAGATGTCGGCTTGCTCGCTGTCTGTTGGCGTGGGGCTCTGGGGGCCTGGGGTTGTTTATTTTAGCGCGGAGAGCGCGGGCGGGGGGCGCGTTTGCGTCGCTGCGGGGCCTTGGGACATCCGCGATAGTTCGCAGGATGGCCGGAGGGGCCAAGCTAAGTTGGTCGCGCTTGGGTCGGGTGCAGTTTTCTGTCCCGTGGTCCCCTAGACACTTAACGCACCGGGGACGCGCGTTGCAGAATCTGGCGGAATGGCCATAGTTCTGACAGTTGTGACACTGTCCGGGGACGCCGCTGGAGTACGGCTTTTCTATTGATAGGCCGGAGAGGCCGAGAATGCAGGAGATATTAAAAATCGCCTTACCTGCATCTGTGTTGTCTAGCACGACAAGTACCATGTCGTACTGTCGTTTACTACGTGCGTTGTACATTCTGTGTACATTTCGCACGGGGATTAAAGTTTTACATTTTTTGAGCCCTTTATTTTCAAAAGATCAACGTTTAAAGCAGGGGTGGGAAAATTCTTTTGACCGCGGGCCTGTAAATTAAAAAAAAATCTAGTGGCGGGCCAGTAAATTGTAATTAATCTTGAAGCGGGCCGGTTTATTAAGACACTTAAAAATAGCAGTAAATATTAGGTACGATTATAAAACGTTGTACATAAAGATAACATAAGGCATTTTTCTATTATTTTATAATCCTTTATTAAAATAAAATCTATTTATGAAGTCTTAACATATGAAATACGCAATATATATGTTTGAAGTATCGATTCAGTATCTTAATTGTTCAAATTTCAATAGTCTTTTAACATTTCGACTATTAATTTTTTAAGGAGTTTCATATTTTTTCTAAAGAAAAAACCTCGGCAGGCCGGATTAAAACCTCTCAATTTGCCCACCCCTGGTTTAAAGGGTTCTAAAATGGCATTAGTCATATGTTAGGATAAGCTTTGGAAGGTCATATCTCAGTTATTTAACAAGCTAAAAAAATAAAAAAAGCAAAATGTTTGTTAAGGAACAATCTAACTTTTGTCCCTTACTCATTTTGACGTATATCCTATAGTTTTTCCAACATTTTGAAAAAAAGAATGAAAATTTCGAAAATAATTTTTCGACTTCAACCATATATTTTTTTTCGAAATTATGCATTATAAATCACACATCGGGATAGGGTAGATTTTGTTTTTTGGGGTATTCCCTACATGCTGTCAAAATTTCATGAAAATCTATGCAGGTTAAAAAAAATTGGAAAACCTTAGAAGATTGGATTATACTGCTGCTGGCAGTGCATTGAATAGCTCATAGTTTTGTGTTTTTGAGTATTTAGTAGGTATTGCCAATCATACCTAAAACACTGAGAAGTGTGAAACTTGAAAGAGAATTGATACTGGACGTATGTTAAATAGTGTTGTAAGATGTAGGTAAAAAGTTCAATTTTTTTTCCGGTGTCATATCTGGTACTTTTTATTCGATTGCGCAAAAAGTGACCAAAAGGGCGACCCAAGCGGACGCTACTTCATGGGGTAAAAGCTAGTTCTGTTGTTGAAGTGTTTGATCTTTAAACTTTAATTAAATTTATAAACAAATTATAAAACATATTATATTGGTAGGTAGCTTAACCTTTGTGTCGAAATTATCTGTGAGTAAGTGAGTGTGAGTTTGTTCCGCGGAAAATAAAACCTTAACATAGAGAAATGTGAATAACTTTTTTTATGGTATTATGTATACCATTTTTTATATGGTAAAATGTAGGCTTATTTTCTGAAGGTAAGGAATTCACGCTGCCTAGTGCCTAGTGAGTAGTGACATCAAAGGTGGTAATACTCTAATGGTGCGTATATCAAAGACAATAATATTTACTAATCTGGCAGTGTTGTTATCGTAAAAATCTGGATTGCCGTATGTGACATTCCAAATTGCCGTATTTTAAGGAAAAAAAGTAAGAGATTGACGTAAATATTTTAAAAATATTTATTTCTCATTTGTTTCTTCTCCATAAAGGTTTCTTATCGTTTGTATAACTTTATATTCATGTTTAACTTTTGCATAATTTTTCTTGATTCTCATTTTGTCTCTTCAATTTTGACAATTTAACATTTAGAATCACAATCACTTATTTTATCAGTTTAAAAACAGTCAAACACTCTCACAACCGTAGCCACCAAGTGAACTGCAAAAAGTAAAGTATAATACCGTGAACTGTTCGAAATGTTTGAGCTATGCGACCGACATTTAGATCCCACAGATTCATAGATAAACCAAATACTTTACTATAATCGTGTTGTCATATTCATTATTAAAAGTTAAAGAAATGTCACAACACAGAGATATGAACTGGTTTAGACGCATGTGAGTTTTGGCTCCATCGTGAATGAAGACAGTCGTATTTTTTCATAATTATTGAATTTCGTGTTTACATTGAGTGAAATTAGTTAATTTAGGTGGGAATTAGTCTAGTTTTGTTCAGCGAACGTGCACAAGTGAAATAATCATGAAGAAAATAGTGTATCGCAAATTTCCTCGCTGCCGCCAAACCTCATAGACAAGCCTGTGTAAAGTTAAGGATACACGACGACACCAGACACCAGACACTAAGTGTATACATCGAATGTCTGTGTGTGTACATCGCCGCAACACTTAGTTGCACATGTAGTGTCGCTGCCGTGGAGACAAGACGCGCGCGGTGTCCGCAACGAGTGTCGATAATTTCCAACCTGCGCGAAATTTTTAGCTAGACCAATGACGTCACGAGCGTGGTCAACCGAGGAAATAAAATCATTGTTTTTATATTTTGAATCGCTGCCAGAGCTATGGCAAATATCAAATCCCGATTATAAAAATCGAGTAAAGAAAGCAGCAGCGGTAGAAAGTTTGGCCGAACAATTTAATACTTCTGCATTAGAAATAAATAGAAAACTGCACAATTTACGAACGCAGTTTAATAACGAACTGAGAAAACTTAAAAAAAAGAAGAGTGGCCAAGGCACAGATGAAAATTACTCAAGCACTTGGGAAGACTTCACCATTTTACAATTTTTAATGTCGAGTACGTTACCAGCAAATGAAACACAACAAAATTTGGTAAGTTGTCTTTGTTATTTATTGGTTTATTGTAATTTCAACTTATGTATCTGTACTGCCAGATAACTTCGCCTTCTGGAGATACAAAATATTCTTTAAATTCTTCACGGATTTCTTTACTTTCATTAGACATGTTGGATGCCAGTGGTCTGTCTGAGAACAATATATTATCCGGAGGGGGGTCTTGTCTCCAACTGCCAGGAGTTACTACACCACCAATTTCCTCGTCCAAGGAGCCTTGTGGTGCATACACATGCCGTGAACTCCGTTCCAAGAGAAAGTTATGCAACACGCAGATTGCAGTTACAAGTTTTATAACTTTTTCAGGACATAGTTCTATAGGTTTCCTTAATATTCTAAATCTGTTTGTAAGTAAACCAAATGCATTTTCTACCACTCGTCGAGCTCTCGACAGTCTGTAGTTATAAACACGATTAGGTCCAGGTTGGTTACGAAAAGGAAAAGGTTTAATTAGATAAGGCTTCATTGGAAAGGCATCATCAGCTATAATGACATAGGGTACATATTTGGCCCTACCGGGAAGAGGCCTTGGTGGCGGTATATTAAGGCTGCCGTTGCTTAAAGCATTTGAAAGTGAACAATTTGCAAACACGCCTCCGTCGGAGATCCTCCCATTGCATCCTACGTCTACATAAATAAATTTGTAATTAGCGTCAACTAATGCCATTAACACAATACTGAATGTACCTTTATAATTATAGTACAGACTCCCACTATGTTGGGGTGCTTTTATGACCACGTGTTTTCCATCTAGTGCTCCAAAAGCATTTGGAAAATCCCATTTGTTTTTAAAATCTTCTGAAATTTTTATCCAGCAATCTTCTGATGAAGGTACCTGTAATAAAAACAATAATTAATAAGTTATCATTTAATATTAAATAAATAATAGCTTACCCAATTTATGAGCATTAATATAGTTTTTAAAATAAACATTTATTATTGTTTTCAGAATTCTTCTAATAGCGAAAATTTGGAATCAACAGTTTCACAAACCTCTCTCGATCTCAACGAACCTCTAAACGAAAGAAGGAAGACGAAGCTTTAGAGCGAGCGTTAAGCGTGTTAGACAAATCTGATGATGCTGTCATTTTTGGTGATTTCGTGGGTGCTGCTATACGGAATATGAGGTCAGAAGCCCGTAATAGAGAATTGAAACGTAAAATTCAACGTATCATTCTGGACATGGAAGAAATGGATGAAGCTGATCAATATTCACGTCCATTACTTCACAGTCTTATGGTCCCCTTACTCCACTGCCAAATACGACTTGGGAAAGTTCGGAAGACACTAATGCAACGTACGAAAGTTTGTAATAAGTGTATAAGTTTGTGGATTCACCAAATTTCAACTTTTCATATTAATAACTAAATTAAAATATTACTTAAACATAAATATTTTTTTATTTACTTACTTCCATGTAATTTGGTTTTAAAAATCTGTAAATAGCATCGCAACATTCTGGTATTATTTTGGAGATAGTCTGTTGTGGTACCCGAAATAGGTATGAGCGATCGATACGAATCTCCTGAAATAAATAAAGTTTATCATTAAAAATGTGGTAATAGATATTATGGTGTAAAAATATGATAATAAATATTTACCTGACGCCAAAAATCTTAATGTTATCGCCAAACGTTCTTCTACACTAATAGCTAGTCTCATATTCGTATCTTGCTTCTTAATCGCAGGTGAAATCTTGTCACATAAATATTGAAAATCGTCGTGTTTCATCCGAAGAAAGTTTTTGTAACATTCTGGATCTTCGTTTTTCAATTCAGACAACAATTGGTTATATGCCCCTAGCTGCGCTCTTCTTTTAATCCAATCTTTAACCCATACAGATCTCTTTTTACGCCGACGCATTTTATTAGAAACACATATCGCGACAGCAGCACGTCTATTCATGGCGATGAAATGTCCCAAACTGAATCGTGTAGACGGCCAATACACTTCAACCGGTACACTAAATGTATATACTAATGTCGACACAAAACATTGCTTACCGTGTAGACGCAAGTGACACTGGTGTTGACATTTCTGTCGAGTGTCAGTGTCATCGTGTATACTTAACTTTAAGAAACCACCGCTTTACTCAAGGCCCAGACAAGAATTTATAAACAACGATTAAGAACTGAAACAAAGAAATAATACGGAAGACGTGGTTGTATGGCCTGAAGGCTTTTACCTGCCCCACGAAGGGGCGAATTAAATAAATAAATTAGACGCATGTCGGGATTTCCAGGACTATCGGTTAAGAGTGGCGCTCAAGGAATATAAATACTCTTTAACAAGAGGTTGTGCGTTTAGCTGCACTCTGGTAAAAAAAACATTGTTTCACTTAAAGCTATTTGCCGTATTTTTTGATACGGCATTTAAAGTCATGCCGTATTTTGTGACAAAATATACGTGAATTACCTTATATTACGACAATTACCGTATTTTTGATACGGCATTTAAAGTCCTGCCGTATGCCGTATTTTGTGACAAAATATACGTGAATTACCTTATATTACGGCAATTGCCGTATCAATAACAACGCTGATCTCTGGCTATGTCTATCTTGCCCTCCGTACTTGAATACATCAACGGAAAGCGCTGACGGTATGGCGGTAGGAATAGCTAAGGCGGTGGTACCAATCCGGGCGAGTTGCTGCGAAATTACCACCTACCTAGTCAGATGTCGTGGTGTTAGTGACGATAAGCCTATGCTCGCCTTTTACAAGCTGTCTGACCGGAAGGCAGATGGTCAATTCTGCAAAAAAGCCCGTATCAACACGATCAAAAATAAAAAATTCTGAATGTTAAAAAATATTTATAAACGACAACAATTATTTGCACGAATTTACTATTCCAAATATTTCCACGAATTTACTATTCAAAATATTTAAATGAATTTCCTATTTTAAATTTGTCAAATAATTTGTTAAGATTCGTTATTTATTACGAAAAAATGTGAAAACGTTTAACTTTATCTTCGCTGAGAAATTAATACCAACTGAGAAGCAACAGTAAAAAAAACTACCGAGCAACCAATACTTCTTGAATTCTAACTTATACACTAACTACAAAGAATTTTGTATTTAAGCTTAACTGCAAAAAATATATTTTGCTATCTAGATTCTATATGGGCGCGATCATATTTCACATTATTTAATGAAAAGCATTGCATTTACTTCAGAAAAAAGCAAAGATGGTAACAAACAAACACAAGCGTGACATAAAAGTCTACCACCTAGTAGTTACTGTGGTAGTGATAAGTGAAGCCAATATTTGACTAATTTCTAGACGAATGTCTGTTCTCCAGAGTGGACTCTGATCAAAACCGGACATTTTAATTAAATTAGTTATATATAGTTCTTTTAGATTAACATTAAACTGTGGATTTATTTATCGATAAAGATACGTACGTCGCCTTATCACAACCGTTTTTAATTCAACATTTTGCTCAACATAACAACCAAGGCTTGGAAACGGTACAAAAAGTACAGGTTCTATACCGGTATTTAGCATTTAAGTATGATAAAGTGAAATTATATTAGATTTTTTAGGTCAAATTTCTTTTTCAATAGTGAAATAAGTCCTACATAAGATCCAGTCATAGATGGACATCCATCCATACCAACATTTACCATTTTTTATATGAATATCATTTTTATCCAAAGACGTACAAATAATATCAACATAATCAATTCCTCTGGTTTGGCTTTTCATGAGAAGAAATTTGAGAAAATCTTCACGAACGTTATTCACAGAGTACCGTGACGACGAAGAAACCTGTGCTTGATCTGCCATGCTAAGCTGAAATATTTACAATTCACCAAGTCATCTTAGGTATAGTTAAAAATATGCTTCGAAATACTTTTCAAGTCTTTCTAACTCTACTTTTCGAGTCTGAGAGCTGCAGTTGCCTGATTGGTGAAATTTTCTCTGTTTTATTGCTAAACTTGTCAAATAATATGTTTGAAGAGCATTTTAAAACACTCTTTCATTATCTCAAAGCCAGTAAACTCTTTTGCAAAGAATATAAATACTCTTTAACAAGAGCTCTTTTGTATATTTTGTCATATATAACATTCTACTGTAATGACTTTTTAAAGGAGTGCAACTTTTCTTTTCGCAATGCAGGTCCCAACTGGAAAACTGTCGCTGAACAGCTTATGTTTTGTAGCGTAGTGTAGCATAATATATTTTTTAATACCATAAAACATGGTAACTTTGCCCATAAATTTCCAACAAACTAAACTAATTTAATTAATGATATTTTGGAAAATACTAATGTTTACGTTACACTCCGGTAAACTGACTCTAGATAAAAAATCAGCACAATTATTGTTACTACGTACATATTCAATTTTGAAATTATATGCGCTTAGAAATATAGCGTATCTCTGGAGGCGATTTGCAGACACTTCCGGTATACCTCGGTTGAGTCCAAATATTGAAATTAAAGGTTTGTGATCTGTACGTAACACGAACGGATCCGAGCGGCCATATAAGTATTGATGGAAGCGGCGTACCTCAAATATAATGCCTTTGCCTCTTTTTGTATTTGTGAATATCGCTTTTCCGCAGCATTTAATGTACGTGACGCAAAACAGAGGCCTTTCTACCCCACTGTCTAGCTGGGATAGAACTGCTCCTAGTCCGTTTGGAGATGCATCCACGGTTAATATTAACCGAGCCTTTGGATTAAAATGAGCTAGAACCTGGTTTGAAACTAAAATTCGTTTAATTTCCTTAAATGCGTTGTCGTGTTCCGTATTCCAATTCCACTTAATACCTTTCTTTAATAAATTATAAAGCGGACATAGTATTGACGAGGCTTGGGAAACAAAATTCCTGTAATAATTTACTAGCCCCAGAAACGATTGGAGTTGACTTAGGTTAGAAGGAGTGGGTGCATCGCTTATGGCTTTAACTTTTAAAGGACATTTTTTAACCCTGTTCTGTTAATATTTCGTTTTTAAAAAAACTCACATTTTTCTTTTTGAACTGTTAATCCCGCGTTCTGTAATCGGGACAAAACGGTGTTAAGTCTGTCCATGTGTAATTGTGGTGTTGGCGCGGTGATTAATATATCATCTAATAGATATAATACTCCGTCTATCCCAGCTAGTACATTTTCCATCACACGCTGAAAAATGGCTGGTGCACTTGATAGACCGAACACTATACGTGTATATTTGTAAAGACCTTTATGTGTGTTGATACAAGTTAGATTTTGAGACTCGTCCTCCAGGACCACTTGATTATAGGCCATAGATAAGTCTAATTTGTTGAACTGCTGGCCCCCATGCAACCTGGAAAATAATTCGTGTATGCTAGGTAACGGGTACTGCTCTATTACTAACAGCTTATTAATAGTACGCGAGTAATCTGCACAAAGACGTACTGAGCCGTTGTGCTTCAACACAGGCACCACTGGAGAGGCAAAATCACTTTGTTCCACTGCCTTTAAGATCCCTAGTTCTACCAAGCGCTCGATCTCCTTATCTATTTTGTCCTTTAAAGTAAATGGTACGGGCCGTGCCTTAAAGAAAACCGGTTTAACGTTTTCCTGCAATTGTAACTTAACCTTATATCCGTTGAATGTTCCTAATTCGTTAGAAAACAATTTAGAAAATTTATTCATTAAAGCTGGTACAGCACTATTTTCTGTACATTTTAAAGAATTACATGTAGACAGCTGAAGTTTAAATAATGCAATAAAATCGCGGCCTAACAACGACGGCCCGCCTCCGCGCACTACATAAACATTTAAAATGTATGTGTGCTGTCTGTACGTTACCGGTACTTTCATTACACCCAAACAAACGATCGCCCCACCTGTATACGACGATAAACGCTTATTTGTAAACAATAACTGCACGCTGCCAAAATATTTTTTTTGTATATAGATTCGTTTATTATCGTTACAGCAGAACCACTATCGATTTCGAATTTTAAGCATACATTAATTATACTAATAGTTTCTGTCATAGGCTCCCCGCCTAAACTACGTATGTGCAAGATCTTACCGTCATCGCCGCCGTCACTTACTTCGTCTGCTTCGACGTAATGAACTCCTTTACACAATTTGGCCAAATGCCCCTTTTGCTTACACTTACGACACATGTAATTACTAAACCGACATTGCTTTGAACTGTGGTTATCACGCCCGCACACTGCACATTTTACATTAGCGGAATTTGCACTACACTTAACATCACGATCCTGTCGAATCCTGTAGACAGACTCGGCCTGTATCTGCTGTGGGACCGAGATAGCCGCTGCGCCGTCGCGCGCGCACCGCACACTGTCCGCCAACTCCACTGCTTTGGCAAGGGTTAACTCCTTCACGTCTTGAGCAAACAGCTTATCTCATTCAGGACCAGCTGACATCCCCATAACAAACCGGTCAAGTAATGCTTCTTCCACGTTACTGAAGCCACAACGTGCTGTCAGTCCCCGAATCCTAGCCGCCCATTGCTGTGGTGTTTCGCCCTGTTGTTGAACAGCTGCGTAGAATTTATACCTTTCTCCAAAGCCACATCGCTTCGGTGTGAAGTGATCATCCAACAAGGTGATTATTTTTTTAAAAGGAATATCTTGTAATTCCTTGGGCAGCGCGAGGTCTGCAGCCAGTTTGTATGAACTGTTGTTGAGTGCACTTAATAAAATAGCCCGTCTCTTTACTCCCATGGTATCGGAGTTGTTGTCGATGTCGTTGGCGATAAACCATTGTAAAAGGCGGCTTCTATACGTTTTCCAATCTTGAGTATTATGGTCAAATGACGATAAAATCCCAAATCGTGCTATTTTCCGTCTAAACTTTTTTAAATTTTAATATACGTTTAATGAGGGTATCGAAAATATCGTCGCCATTGTTGCGTATGGGACACGAGTAGTCTGGGCACTAGCTAGAGACACGAGAAAAGTATCGATACCTTGTTGTATCGAGTATTTTACCTTTCGATACCAATACTTTTGTACTCTATACTTTGCATTCGATACTTTTACTCATTAAGTACTTTTCAACAGGTATCGTATCGAATAAATCTTAAAATTGCCCATTTAAAACTTGCGATCTTATGTTCAATCGTGTCGTGGTCAAACCAATCACTCACTCCGAGCCCGATCTAGCCCTTTTTTGGCTTCTTCAAAAGCCCCAATTTAAAAATTGAGGTGGCAACTGGAACTGGCATTCCGAACAGTTAGCTAGCGATTCGTTTTTCTGTGTCTCTGTGCTGTATGCTACATTCATACATTTCATTGAACATTATATTATTATTTATAGTATATATTTAAAAGTAAACTAAACTCAGTATTAAGTATTTTGTGTTGCGTTGTGTATCGACGTTTGAGTCAGGTCATTAGAAGAATGCCGCCTACTAAGAGTGAACTTTGGCAGTATTTTTAAGTGATTGTACGTAGGAGGAATGGGAACTTTGATGTGTTCTTGACTTTGATGTTTGCCTAAAGATTGTTTTGTGCCTATCCTTTTTTTATAAAGTTTTAATTAAAGATAATTTTTTTATTATTATTGTACTAGCTGTTGCCCGCGGTTTCACCCGAGTGATTCCCCCCTGTTTAGGAAAAGTACTCGATACTTTTGTTACGATACTTTTATGAGTACGATACTTTTCTTTCGATACTACTCATGAGTACAGTATCGATACTTTCTATTCGATACCGTGTCCCTAGCACTAGCTCAATTCGCACTGCCTTACTAACACTCTCGATACACAAAACTAAAAATAGCATAAAAAAACATATTTATTAGTGAATCTAACAATAATAGGTGTTGGGCAAAAAAATCTCATGCATTTGGTGACTTTGCCCACACTACAGAACTCCGTTACTATAAACTTTATCACGATTTAAAAAAAAAAACTGAATTTAAATGCTGAGCAATGCAATAATGTATTAAATAATTATGCGCCAAATACTCACATTCCTTTACCCTTAATAATGAGTGGGCAAAGTCAAAAAGCCCTCTAGTACATTTTTCGCACAAAATTTCGATTGTTCAAGGGTTGTCACCATTGACAATGTTTAACTACCAATTGTTGCCCGCGTTTTGTTAATGGTCCCACAGGAAAATTTTTTACGGAATTAAAACTATTCTTTGTGTTATTCCTAGTTAAACTCCATAGGGGGTCTATGTGCGTGCCCAATTTCATGAAAATTAATCCAGCGGTTGAGTAACAAACAAACATACAAACTTTCGCATTTATAATATTAATATAAACGTGATTATATCATTTTAGTCGGTACCTATTTATTTAGTAAAATTTAAGTGTGGGATGATGTGTGTATGGATAGATAAACTAAAAATGGAAATAAAGTAACATATTTTATACTTAATAGGCTTTATTTGTAAAGGTTTCAAAAACTAAAAAGTTTGTACCTATTTATGTCTTTGTTTTTATGCGAAAATAACAAATGAAACTAAAATTTGTAATGAGTTTTACTAAAAAATTGTATAGCATAGTTGAAATTGAGAAGACTTATCGTTATTGTAGGTATTCAATGGTTTTGATGTAAATACATATTGCTTTGAAGAAACTAAAACCCATCAACAAAAGCTTTAAAAAATCAGCCGGGATTATAAAAAAGAGGGCATAACTTTGTATTTATCAACTTAATTAAATGTTAATCAAACCTGTACCCTCCTTTTTATACTCGGTTAAGATGTGTACTTCGGGTGACAACCCTAATGAAAAAGAAACATTGGGCAATGTTGTCAACGATGTTTAAAAAATATCCTTGTGACTCTGCCCACCGCTATATTTTATGATTTAATGACGCATTTAGCAAAGAAAACTAGTCTATATCATTCAATTGTAATGTAATGACAAATGTATAAAAATTACTTACCTGCAATAACTCCAAGTAACACTTCTCGAAAAAGTTTTTTTAACAGTTTTTGCCCGCAAAAAAACACCCTAATTTCATCATCGTCTGACAGATAAATAAAGTAACACCTGTGACAGTACGTCCCATAGTGTTGCCAGAAATATAATGAATTTTTTACTATACATAAAATGTGCTCACTAACTATGGATAAATTTGGTATGTTTTAAGATTTTTAAAAAATACACAACTGGGCGAAGTCAAATGTCGAGTGCAAAGTTGCCATGTTTTACGGTATCACACTTTTCTAATCATTACATACACACTTAAGTAAAATGAGTAAATGTATATAAATAACACGTTAATTTTACGTAATTTTGAACCCTTATCAGTAATAGGTATTACCAAAATAAAACTACTATCAAAAACCACTAACGCACGGGCCGCCCAATAAAGGTCAGCGAGCCGCGGTTTGAGTATGGCTGATCTAGGGGATTCTCCAACCATAGACAAAGTTGACATTTACATAATTTAACAAATGAAAAGTTTTTTAAAATTGTTTTTATTGTTTTGGCGGCTGATGTCAAGCTGATGTGAGTCATCTGGTTATTTTGCCTATTGGATTGGTATTTGGTTATTTACCTATTATTTTTCTTATTATTCCGTAGATTGGTCTCTCAACTCTGTACTCTGTAGTTTTTATTGTGTTTTGACTTTTTTAAAGGTATATTCAAGGAATATTAATACTTTTTAACAAGAGGGTATATTATTATACTCTTTGATTGTGTTTTTGTTATGGTTACGAAGTTGTGGAAGTGATTATCTTACGATTTATTATTCAACTCACCTTATTGCAACTTATCTCTTGCGGCTTCGAAGTCAGAAAAAAGAATTTGAGATAGTTTTTCCTGTTAGTAGTGCAAAACCATAGAAATGTCAGAAAACAAGAGAAGCCCATGGGTACTGTGTCCTTCGAAAAAAATTCCTGGTAAATTTTACTATTATAATGTTTTGACTGGGGAAGCAGCCTGGTGTTATAATGAGGAGGTAATTTATGTTTTGTTTTTACAAAATACATGACTTAATTTGATTCTGATATTCGAAGAAATGGTTAGAATTAACGGCATCATGACTTTTTGTCCAGCCTAGGTTAAAGTATACAGTGACTCATAATATACTCCAGTACCTTTCAACCCTCATCTGACTATTTACCGAATATTTACATACTGATAGTGATTACCGAGCTTGTGGATCATGGTCATGTTTCAAATGTTATATTGTACCTTACTTACTGTTATAGTGTAAAAGAATTTTGAAAATGTGGTTTTGAATTTCTAATACAAAATTTAATGTTGCCTGGGATTGGATATGTGCCCATTTGGCTTCCCACTAATCACATTATGGGATTTAGTGTCTTTGGCTAGTCGTGGGTGTCCTGGTTTTGCCTCTGCCAACCTCTTTGGGGATATGGGTGTAAAGATACTTTTGTTTTAAGAAATTTATGATTTAATTCTGATTTTATAAAAATGAGTTTTAAAACTTACAACTATACAAGTTTACTATTTAGTTCACTTACTCCAAAAAAGGCATTGAAGCAAAAGGGTTTCAAAAGCTCATCAATCTTTGAAAATCTTCAAGAATTGCATTAATCAATACTTTAATGACCCAATCAGGCTTAGATTTTTAATTGTAGGTAGGTATACCATTTAATTAAATAAAGGTTTAGATTTTTGCTCTGATAGCACCAGATGAAATAAAACTGTTTAATAATATTTTTCAATTGCATTTCAGAAAAAGTTCTGTAAAAGGGATGAAAAATTGGAAAGTGTAGACAAAACTCACAGCTATCCAGAACCTCATAGCACACCTGAGAACCAGAGCCTTAGTAACTCATTGACATTTAGCAAATCATGTTATGGTAATCACCGACCATGTCAGTCGACATTTGGACAAGCTGTTTTCCCAAAATACATTCTCAATCAAACCCCTCTTACAACAAATGTTATATATACTTCTACGCCTAGGATTGTCAATAAACCTGCTATGGTAGATAGTATCACTCAAACTACAGATACTATAATATTAGTACCAGCTTCAAATGCGTCTCTATCTGTACGATTTGGCAGTTACAAGTCTGACAAAGATACAGCTTGTGGTAAAAATCCTGAATCAGAAGATGTATTTGGAAAAATTAATGCAGATTTAAATAAAACAAAATTGCTTATAAAAAAGCCAACTCTAAATTTAAGTGCTTTAGCAACATCAGATAATCGTAAACAAGCAATTTCAAATTCATCTCTTTTGTTTGGGAACAGAATTGAAAGCCCTAAAAATAGATTTAAAAGTTCTATAAATACTGTAAATAATTTTAAGAATACAGTAACAACTCCAAAGAATAGAGAACAAAATACAAAAAAGATGAATCTAAAAATATCTTCTTCATCAAGAAATTTAAAACTACAGAGTAATGATTTGAGACATTCATTAGAGGCTAAAAGAAGGAAGATGACAGAAACAAACACCAGTACAAAAAAAGGTTAAAATTTGGATTTATAATCATATTTTTTTATCACACCACATTTTAACATAGACAAAATTTTAAATGAGGTTTTAAGTGCAGCTGTTTAATTTCAATTATCACTGGTCATTTAGCTTACATAGTTCTAAATCCAAAGTCATTCTAATCATGGTATTTTCTATGCGGAAATCTTTTGTTACATGTACTAAATATTGTCCAAAAATTTTAACAATTATTCAATTTTAAACATTTTTTAAACAAGGCTGACACTAAAATATAATAATTGATTGTTACACATTAGTTGCACATTTCTGTAGGAATAACTGAATGTGGCCATGCTGCTGAAAAACACAGTGCTCTGTAAATTCCAAATCTATTAGCTCCATATTTATTTGAGTCTTGTACTATGTGGTATAGAATTATTACTGCTATTTTTGTTTAAGCATCTATTGTACATCATCAATGCATATGCCACATAAACTACAAAATAATAAACAGCACAAATAAAAAATATGCTTGGCATGTTGTTAAAAAATTAACAAGAACAAACCAAAATGTGATATATGATGACAATGAAGAAAAAAATATCAATCAGTGAGCGAGTAAGCAATCTAAATTCAGCTATAGCTTTAACACACTGAAAGAAACTGGACTGGTATTGATTTTTCAGTCTGGACCTATAGCTCCAAATGTATTCAAATACAAAATAGTTATATTGCAAAAAATATTAAAACACTGCATCTATAAATCAGAAATACAAAATTCTCATGTTCGAAATTTTAATATTATTGAAGACCCGTTTAGTAACCATTTTAAAGACAAGACATCCAAAATTAGAAAAAAAATATTAAAATTCAAAAATAATTACAATACTGTTAGTAATTACAGTTTAGAATAGTTTATAATTACAATACCATTTTCTTAATTAAGAAAATATAATAAAATTATTGAAAAATACAAAATCAATTGCTTATTATGAAATTTAATAATTTTAATGAAAATAATAGAAAAAATATGTGATCATCATCATATACCCATTATTGCAAAATTGTTGAAGAAGAAATATTAATTAGGCTAAACAACTATTTTAATAAAAGTGAAATAATTATTAAGCAACAGAATATCATTTAATGAAAGCTATAATTGACTAAATAACAAATTGAATAGTCTTTTTGTTCCTCAGCACTAATATTGGCTATTGTGAATACCATGTCAACATTTAAAGTTGCTCAACAAACTAGAAAGATATTGTGTTGGAGGAGATGGATTAAAAGTCATATAATAAACTGGAAACAATACACAGAAATTGAAAATGGTCTTAAAACTTGTTGTCTATCACAGTATTCAATAAACAAATTTGGTGTATCACAGGGTAGTATACTAGGGCCCCTATTATTCATTCCAGAGGTAACGGAAAATGCCTGCATTAGTTACACTGGTGATACTATTATTTTTATATTTATAAAATTGAAACACTAATAATTTAAAAATTGATATTGATAAAACATAATTGGTTTTATCTAATAATGTTAATATAAAAAATACTGCAATGACACTGCAGACTCCTGATGATGCTGAAGCATACCGGCAGCTCAATAGACGGATTTCCAAGTCCTTGCGACACGACATTCGTAAGTTTAATACAAATCGTATTAAACAAACAATAGAGCGGAACCAAGGCTCTAAAGTGTTCGCAAGAGACATGTCTATTGGGCAAAGCCAGTTGACGAAGCTGATGACAGAAGACGGTAGTGTCACGTCCACTAAAGTTGAGGTATTGAGGGAAATCGAGAGATTCTATGAACAGTTATATGCCTCGGTCGCTAAGCCTGTCACTAACACGGCAAAAGACCCCAGAGCCAAGTTGACCCGACACTATACTGAAGATCTCCCTAACATCAGCCAGTACGAGATTAGAATGGCCCTCCGTCAGCTTAAAAATAATAAGGCGCCGGGTAAAGACGGAATCACCACCGAGCTCCTGAAAGCGGGTGGAACACCAGTACTCAGAGTCCTTCAGAAGCTCTTCAATTCCGTATTGCTCGGAGGTACTACGCCAGAAGCGTGGTGGTACTTTTCTTTAAAAAGGGCGATAAGACCCTTCTGAAGAATTACAGGCCCATCTCGCTTCTGAGTCATGTTTATAAGCTGTTTTCGAGGGTAATTACGAATCGTCTCAAGCGCAGGTTTGATGACTTCCAGCCACCCGAACAAGCCGGATTCCGAAAAGGCTACAGTACCATAGACCACATCCATACGCTGCGGCAAATTATACAGAAGACCGAGGAGTATAATTTGCCATTATGCTTGGCGTTTGTGGACTATGAGAAATGTTTGTACAACAAAGCCACTATGTCCGTCCGAGTACAAGATCAGAGCACAGAGGCGATTCCATTGCAGAAAGGTGTAAGACAGGGAGACGTTATATCTCCTAAGCTCTTCACCAACGCAATGGAGGACGCTTTTAACCTTCTGGAGTGGAAAGGAATGGGCATCAACATCAACGGCGAGTACATCACTCAGCTTCGATTTGCCGATGACATAGTCATAATGGCGGAATCGCTGGAAGACCTTAGTACAATGCTCGAAGACCTCAATCGTGTTTCCCGACAGGTGGGCCTTAAGATGAACATGGACAAGACGAAAATCATGTCCATGTAGCGCCCACCCCAGTGTCAGTTGGGAACGCGATCCTGGAAGTTGTCGACGAATATATATACCTAGGACAAACGGTCCAGTTAGGTAGGTCCAACTTCGAGAAAGAGGTGAATCGACGAATCCAACTCGGTTGGGCAGCGTTAGGGAAATTGCGTAGCGTCTTTTCGTCCGAAATACCTCAGTGTCTCAAAACAAAAGTCTTTAACCAGTGTGTGTTACCAGTGATGACCTACGGCACCGAGACGTGGTCTCTTACTGTGGGCCTGATAAACAAGCTCAAGGTTGCACAGCGAGCTATGGAGCGGGCTATGCTCGGGCTTTCCTTGCGAGATCGATTCAGAAATGAGGAGATCCGCAGGCGAACGAAAGTCACCGACATAGCCAGCCCGGTTAGCAAGCTGAAGTGGCAGTGGGCGGGGCACATAGCGCGGAGAACTGATGGCCGTTGGGGCAGAAAAGTTCTCGAGTGGAGACCACGTATCGGCAAACGAAGCATAGGACGGCCACCCACGAGATGGACAGACGACCTTATGAGGGTCGCGGGGTCTCGCTGGATGCAGGCCGCTTTCATCCGGTCGACGTGGAAGTCAACGGGGGAGGCCTATGTTCAGCAGTGGATCTCCTATGGCTGAAATGATGATGATGATGAAAAAAATAATACTAATAAAATGTAATAATAAAATAGTTGAAGAAGTAGACATAATAAAGTTTTGTAGGAATCATGTTTGACCACTAAGCAACTGGAAGTCGCATGTTGATATTTTTTTACGTGAGAGGTCTGAGAACAAGGACATATATGGCACAGGTCCGTCGCTGCTTTGTGGAAGGGATGTTAGGCCTTATACGAGGTATGCTCGCAAAGGGAGCTAATTCTGTATCTGTTTAGTGATGATCATTGGCTAAAGTGTACATCAAATAGCTGTCGAACGACGTGTTTTATATTCGCTATCTCCTATGACAGAAATACTATAGAGATAGTAATTAAAAATACGTCATTTAACAGCTATTTGATATACACTTTACACAGTGATCATCACTAAAAAGATACAGAATAGCCCAGAAGAGTAATTTTAATATTCGTCATTTTACGCGTATTGTATATCACTTATTATTTTTAACTTGCATTTGGTTTTTTAGCGTAACGCGCGTCAACTCACCTCTCGTACTTATTTTATTAACATAGTATTCCACTTAAGAATGGAAAATATAGTTTTGTCGTATTATTTAATATTTTTCTTATTTTTATATCTTCGGAACAACCCTACATGATCCTTCGAGCTTCGGAATAGTGGAATCAGTGTACCTCGCACGTGTTTGATTTTGCTAATCTGACTAATGGCGTGAAAACCTTGTGCATTCCGTATCAATTTGGTGACTTTGTTTCTGTGGTTATACATACTACCAAAATTGCTGAGAAGTCTGGGAAATAAGTAAGGAGCAAATAAATTTAAAGAAAACTGTTCCTTGTGAAATCTTTCCATTTCAAATTATTAATAAGATGCCGTCCATTAAAGATGTTTTAGAAAATCAGGAGCAATGGAGTGGAGCTATAGACACAATTTTTACTAACTTGAGTCGGGGAGGGTATGATAATTGCTGCTTATATGCAGAAGCGGCTTGATATATTAGACAATTGTGGGTTTGAATATGAGGGGAATTACTAGAAATTATTGGTAATGGACATAGACTAGAATGCTATTTACACTAATAAAAATATTGAGAAAGTAAAAAAGAGTTACGGTGATGTAAGAGCTCATATTCAAAACTTTCAAGTGAATGCAGGCGAACGTCTGTAATCACTTGCAATCAGGTCTCCATCGTTTGTACCAAAGCTGAATGAGGATGGACGGATAACCATCATCAATCCGGCCATCCGATCAACGGTTACGGCAAGTGGAACTGAGAATATTCTTTAAAGGCAGTACGGTCATTTTAAGAATTTTTATCGGACTGTAACTTATATATGTAGACTTAGATAATCTTAATTAACGAAAAGTGGGGATTTGAAAATTTGCTAGAGTCAGTTCATTGTCATTGGTTAGCTATGCATTTGGTGCACTGGGACTAAGATAGCTAATAAGCTGAATCTAATGACGAGAATGACCATGCTTATCTAACATATGAGCAAAAATATCCAGATGTTAAGAAATATGTTAGTGAAAATGTGGACAGTAGCTTATATGGCAAAATCAACTCCTCAAATTGAAATTTCTAGCTTCAGTGGCAATTATCACAGTTGGGTTTCTTTTAACGATTGATTTCATGAGGCATTACATTCAGATAATACTATGCCCAAACGCTAAAACATGCAATATCTTAAGTTTAAGTCAAGGGTGAAGCTGAACAGCTAATTCAACATTTAAATGTCAGTACTCATAGTTATACCTTTTGTTGGGAAATCTTGAATCAAAGGTATAATAATACTAAACTTATATTCTGGTTTAACAAGTTTACCGATTATGCAGCAACAACCTGTCTCCTTTTTTGCCATTTCACTTTTACATCACTCACTGCTGATTTCAATGCTTTGCATTTGTAACCTTTCATACCTTGCAGATGGTCTGATATAAATAAAAAATAAAAAAACAACTATAAGAGTAGGAAATTCAAAAGATTAGTTCCGCAAAAAATAAAACTCTTATCAAAATAAAATGGATTTTGGATTTGAGCGTATCGACGATTACAAGAAAACCACGACAATTATTTCGCGAACTTCAACTTCTTTCGCATCGCTATCGTTTGGCCGTTTTGTTCTTCGTCGAACTCGCTTTGCAAAAATCGCATAATCAGTCTCAGCTAAAATTCGTGTCTACAGTCACTTTTTTGTGACGGATCCTTAGCGATTTCGTATAAAGCTGCTACATGCATACATACATATCTTCACGCCAAGTCCCTTACGGGGTAGGCAGAGAGTATCGAGTATAAAGCTACGATTTCGTTAAATGGCAAGAATTGCCTCAATGGCCTTCGTATGAGCTTCCCATTGAGTTTCGGACAACATTTTTAGAACATTTTCGTTTTTGACTTGTTTTTTCAAAACATACCAATGGTGTGTCGAGCGTGAAAAGAAAATGTACAATAGTTGAACAACGGAAAAAAGTTCACTGTAAAGAAGCAGCGCTTTGTAGCAGTTTCTCCAACTAAGTTGGGTGAGTGCGCTGCGTAGGATATATATATCGCGAATTCGTTGATATTTAACAAAACCGCTTGCATACCTGAGTAAATACCTGACATATTCGGGACATTATCATAAGATTGGCCTCTGCAGTATTTAAAAACTAAACCACAATGCACAAGAAATTCTAAAACGAGTTCAGCTATCTCAATATTGAGATATTTCAAGACTTCCTCCTTGTCTGATAGAAGACAAATGAATGACACCTTATTTCTTTATAAGTTGATCAATAATTTTATATATGCACCTGAACTTTTAGCCAACATTAGATTGTCAGTTCCCTTCCGTTCTCCCCGATTTGGAAAATACTAACTGTTTAGTACAACCAACTCGAAATACTAATCTGGTCAAATACCTATTCACCGCTTAACAGTGTTAGCGTTTTCTTACAACGAATTATCTAAAAATGATAAGCTATATAATATTGTCTAATGTTCACAGATACAGTTAGCACTTTAAAAATATTCTTTTTCCCAACGCTGTAAACCCGCACTACAATATTCAAAATTCCCAGTAGTTTGTTAAGACTTCATAGTCATAGTCTTCATATATACAATTTAATACACTTTTTTTATTTTTCAATAAGTATGTTTTTACTATCTGTAGTGGTAAGACTTCAAATAACATGACATCTTCTGTATCACTCCGTATTTTAATGTTAAGTGTCTAATCATGTTAATTTAGTTATGATGAATCATTGAATGTTTGTCAATGTTTTATAGACTTTTTTCATGTTTTCTTAGTACTACTTTGTAATAATTATTAAATTATTAATCACATTAGCGATATGTGTATAATTTTATTTTATCTTACATTTAATTTTAATGTTAATCACCTAAATGTGTGTTGTGATTTTTTTTTTAAATTAAGTAATTTTAATTGTATTTGATAATTAAATTGTTTTTCAGTGCCACTGACCTAATGTTTATATGTATTGTTTGCTTACTTATATAAGATTAATGTTATTGCTTATAATTGAGAAAACATTTACTATGTTATATGTTTATATGTTATGTATTTTTTTCGCAGCGACTCGCCCGGATTGGTACCACCGCCTTACCTATTCCTGCCGCCTTAGTGTCACGACGTGTTCCGGTTCGGAGTGTAAGGTAGCCGGTAAACTTAATTTTGCTCGAGGCCTAACATCCCGGCCTCTGGTTGGCAACGCACCATTACCACCTTTGGTGTCTCTAGGCGGCGGGATTTTCTTACCATCATTCTTTTTTTTAAAAATGTGTTTCAGTAATGTTTTAGTGTTTGCCGTGTCGGCAGTACTTTAAATAAAAAAAAATACCTTTATGACCATGAAAGTTCAAAAAAGGTAAAAACCTTTCGACGGGCTTACCATTTTTGGCAACACATCATGAGAGATATCAGAGTTGAATCGACTGACAGACTAAAATATCGCGCGGCTACAATCCAATCTTTTGTATAATTTGGTTAGACCTTTGATCCCATAATGTTGGTTAACTCTTTACAAATCGTTTTTGATAAATAAGAGGGATTCCCTTTACCTCGATGTGCAAAATTTTCGCAGTGAGTTTTCAAGAAAGGGTCAAATTTGGAGATAAAATTTAGTAAATCTATTTAATTTCCATTTTCTGGAACGACACATTACTTGTTTGTTCTTCTAAAAGGTAATCCTCGTTCAGCCAACGTTATGATGACAGGAATCAATCGTCGCAGTACCTCTTTCCAATAATTGCTCGTCTTCTGGTACTTAAGTTGAAGATTGTCGAAAACGTCTTTGCAGTCCTTTCGTCTTTGAATGTACGTTAACATACATTCTCTGTGAAGAGATTGATGTAATTGAAAAACGTTTTACCAATCATTGAATCCATCGCTGGTGATTTTGTTTTGTTTGTCTTTGGGAACAAACATTTTACAAACAAAACACGCAACTAGTCGTCGGCGAATAAATCAGCCATTCGTTTGAATCGCTCTTAATTTGCATTTTTTTTTCCAAAAAAGTGTATTCTGAGCAGTACCTTGCCCTAGATTCAGCGTCATAAACCCTACGAGACTTGTCAACGGTCCAAAGTGATTGTGGCACGTACTCCGACCATGGTTGATCCAGTATTTCATTATTGTTTTTTTGCTTGTATTGATTGTACGAATCAATTGCGAGTGAAAAAACAACCAAAAATAGCACAAAATTCGACTGGAACATTCACACTTCGTGCTTTTTGCACCATTTGTGATTATTTTTTTACTTGTACCTACGAATCAATTGCAAGTGAAAAATTATGTTCTCCTTTGGTAATTAAGCGCGCAATTTGATATTTCAAAATTGGCATTAAATAACAATCGAACAAACAAAAAAAAAAACAAAATAATGTAAACAACAAATAAATACGAATATTTTTTTATAATTTGAAAAAAAATACAAATTAAAAATTTTATTTAAAAAAAAAAATAATGTGAGCTGATCGTCGGGGGTTAAGGCTCAGATTGGTTCCGGGAGGAGATAACTTTCATTTTAAGTTACCGCTGCCCATGTCAGCTGCAAGGTCTACGAACGGCCAATATTGATAACCTATCTACTGATAGAGATAGGCCTTCTAGAGGTTAGTTGCTAAGAGATTTTTGTTAATCATTGAATAATAACAATGGTTACCTAGTAACTGATCTAAAGTAGCCTTATATTTTATCTCAGATGGGTTATTAATATTGGCCTTAAAAGATCACTTCCTCCTCAAGAGTGCTAGTTGGCAGAAAAACACTACTAGTACTTATGAGCAAAACCGCCCTGTCCTGATTAATATAACATTAGGATTTATAGTTGGACGGACTCTACTGTGGTGTTTGGATGACTTAGCGGTTAAACACTTCCCTAACTGCCATAACCTGCTTTGGTATACTCGGCGTAAACATTTTAAGTGATGTTCAATTTCGTGCTCATCTGGAGAAGAAGGTTAAAATAGCTTATATAAAACTTGGTGTGCTCAGTAAAGCTAGAAGTATTTCAAGCCGAACCATCGCTTACAACTATTCAAAAGCGTAAATTCGGCCTCATATGGAGGACTGTTCTCAACTCTGGGCAGGGGCTCCACAGTATCAGCTCCGTCAGATTGACGGCATTTAACGTAGAGCAACTCGATTTGCCAATGACCGGGCAGTTACCAAGCGGCTTGATTCCTTGGCGTTGCGTAGAAATGTTGAGTCACTCAGTGTTACTACTGCATCTATCATAGGGAATGCTCTGAGGAGTTGTTTGGTTTAATTCCATTCGCTGATTTACACCTTCGAACATCGCATCAGAGTTTAATGTATAAAATGCCCATCATCTTGATGCGTGGCGATCTACAACTGTGCGATTCCGAAGATATTTCTTAACCCGCATAACACCTTTCTGGAATTAGTTACCGAAGGAGGTATTCTTAAACCATCATGGCTTAGAAACATTCAAGAAAAGAGCGTACCCATTCCTGCCCAAAGTCGGCAACGCATCTGTGATACTTCTGATGTCGCGGATGTCCGTGGGCGGCGGTGATCACTTTGCTTCAGGTGACCCACTTGCTCGTTTGCTTCCTCTTGTATATAAAAAAAATGTAAGACACTGGAAGCCTTTTGTCGCTCACGGAGTAAAACAAATTGTCTACTTAATGTCCGTCGACTGTTGGAGATATGTATCTTCTAAGAAAAATTCTGCTGACTGCGCTAGTAGAGGTCTCACAGCTTTTCAACTTAAGGAACAATAGTTGTGTATGGGAAGCACCCTCTTAACTAACTACGAATCTACCTGAAAAGGAAAATCAAAAAACCGTAAGGATATTGGAATGGATTTGAAAATTTACTAGAGAAGGAAAAAAGTATAGTTAGTAATTAAAAAAAAGTTATAAATAATTTCAGAAAAAAAGGTTCGAAAAAGAAATTAATTGTGTGAAAAAAACAAAGGTTTCAAACATTATAAGACCTTAAAGCTAAATTGTGACTTTAAATCCAATATTAAATGAAAACGGTATTTTTACATGTTGTAGGTAGACGATTTTATATTAATATTGCATAAATTAAAATAGTCTTAAAATAAAAAAAGCATATTCGCAAATTCCGACATCACTAAAGTCCACATTATTTTATTTAAATATAAATATGTTCTGTTACAGTGGAACTTTCAGATACATCTAAAAAGAGAGTGACATTCAATTTGGGTAACTTAGAAGATACTACTTCCATATCTTGTATAGAGAATAATAATGAAGATGAAGGTGTTAAATTTAATTTTGTAAGTATAATGTTGTATAATTACAGATCTTAAACAGTAAACACGAGCAACAATATGACCGCGACGGCTCGCGACCTTGTCGCGGTCGCAAACTTTCGCTGGGTTTCACGCAACTGTCGACATGTGCTCACGATAGCGATCCAAATTAAAAACATACAGTTCACGTAAAACTTAAATGCCACCCGAAGTAGGTAACATTTCGTTACGTAGAACTCATTTTAAAGGGGATTTGGGCGGGGAAGTGAGGGAGCGTAACACGCTCTCGCTCATATTCGTTCATACTTTTGTTTGGTCTTTTTTGCTTGGGTTAAGTCGTGTAAAATGTTTGTTTTGTGTTATAAATATTATATTTTATTCTGTGTATGTAATACTAGCAGCCCGTTCCGGCTTCGCACAGGTAGTTTTTTTTTTTAATTTTAATAGAAATAAGGTACCCTATGTGCATCAGCAGTAATGACTACTTCTAATGGTAAAATGTTTTTTCAAATCGGTCCGGTAGTTTGGGAGCCACACACAATCAAATCTTCCCTGTTTAACATTATAGTGTAGATGATATTCCGACAGCAGCTCCACCTACCGAGTCCAATTGTATTTTGAAACCATACAGGAAACTATCGAAACACTCCTTTAAAATTTCAAATCTGTTTAATTGTTTCAAAACTGTTTAGAAGTTAGATATGTGAAATAGGTAAGTACGGAAGGATAACTTTTACGACCCGGTGTCCTATTAGTTGTTCTGAGGGAATGAAGCATAGTCCCGCTTTAAAATACTTTTTAATTGCTACTGCCTATGTTCAAAATGACTGTATTCGCTTTCAATCGTAAAAGAATTTTCAATACTATTCAATACAAACGAATCAGCAATCAAATCTTTCCTCCTTATAATTTGGTGTATCTATCCTGTCAAAAGTTCTGAGTATGCTCGTACTTACCTACATTACGGCGATTAATTTTTATTTACATGTATAGAAAAAAATATTTTCTCTGCACAATAGTGTCTGTAAAACAGTGGAAATACACTTACAAAATTTAAACCCAATCGGTAAAGCCGTTTAGCAGTTGGTTTTTATAATGAGTGATGAGTTAAAGGTTATTATGATGTCTTTAAGACTTACAAAAAAGTTTAAAGTTATTAAGTTGTCTATAGATCAGAGTCTTTACAATGAGTTGCTAAACATTACATTCAGTAATTTACTTATCGAAATCTGTAGCGAGCTAGCCTGATAAACAAATATTTCGTGTAGTGTCCGACACTGGTACCTACTAGTGCAAATTAATAATTAAATAAAAATCAACAACCTCTCACAAAACTTAAATGCCTAAATGTAATGAAGTGATGTAATGATACTTCGTACTATGTCAATCAGCTATCAAAATAAAATCAATCGCATCGAAATCGGGTTCATCCGTTCAATAATTATGATAAACAGAAAAACACATATATCAAACTTGTAAAATCCGTCTTTTTGAAATGTCTATCTTAAATGTTATAGGAAACTTCAAAATTATGTCAAAAGTTGAGAAATATGAAAAATCCACTAGAAAATACAACTTGGTTCATATCAGTAGACTTGAATG
Organism: Calephelis nemesis; assembly: GCA_002245505.1. Lineage (NCBI taxonomy): Eukaryota > Metazoa > Arthropoda > Insecta > Lepidoptera > Riodinidae > Calephelis > Calephelis nemesis. The sequence goes on along the minus strand of NJDD01006700.1, from coordinate 330,962 downwards.
TGTTATTAGATGAATATGCATTTATTGAAGACCTTGTTTTATCCGGTGAGTTAGTTTTTTTTTATCTGTTATGTTAATGTTAATATAAATAAAATATATCCTTGGAGAAGTTACACAAATTAAATCCAACCTCAAAGTAAGCAAATTATATGTTTGTTTTATGGGTAATAGTCAAAGATTTTAATACATAGAAATACTTGAAAAGATACCAGAATAAATTTAATAAACACCCAGACCCGGAAATGCAGACATTTAAATGTTCATCACACAAATGCCGGGCCCCGTAGGGAATCGAACCCGAGTCTCGCGGGTTATATAGCAAAAAGTGCAGGTCGCAAAATAAGCAGGTTACACAACATGAGCAGATCTTGTAAAGTGCAAGTAGCAAAATGAGCAAATCTTATAATTTGTAAGTAGCAAAATGAGCAAATCTCTTAGGGTCGAGTCTGATTTTAAATTTTTCTAATAACATATTTGTGCACGACCATAGACACATCGGCGAGAGTGACCCAATCCGCAGGATGGCACGCGTTGATACTTAAACGATAATATAAGCTAGGTAAAATGTTAATGTTTTAAGGATTTTGATTTAAGTATATAACGTTTATTTTGTACATGATTATGGTTTTATATACTTTCTGATAGTTTATATAGTTATTTTAACTTGGAATATGATGTCTTAGACTAGGATTTGTATTGATTTATGATGTTTTTATTCATGTAAATTTACATGGATGATTTATGTAAAATTTGTGTCTAAAATAGGTTCTATTATCTAGATTTGTGTATCAAATGATAGAATATGTTAAATTTTATTGTATTAACATGATTTAAAGCATATAAGTGGTAAATAGCCGAAAAATCGGCCAAGTTTAGGTGTGATAATAAAATGTTAAATTTCTTGCGTTTTACTTACCCAATCTAAATAAGATTAGAATATGTTGTAATGGGTGAATAAACAGACGCAATGTGCATGCGACCGCGCCCGTAAAGTTAATAAAATCATGAGCGCCGCGCCCGCACGTTTTATACTAGGACGGCGGGGGCAGGGTAGTATAAAATACGGAAATCGTGGAATTTCGCCGCCACATGAAAACCGAGCGCCGCCGCGTGCACAGCCATGTATGTATGAATAGGTCTAGATAAGAAATAAGGTTTGTACAATAATACAATTTGATAAATGTATGTTTTGATAAAGATATTAAATAAAGTATGGTCCCGGGGGTGAGGCAAAGAATATTCTGGAATCCCGTTCCCGAATTTGTATAAATACGGGTGCCGGGAACCGGGTCAGTATTCGCGGTCGGACCTCCAGAAAAAACACTGGGACTCTGAAGAATAGGAAGAAACTCCCAGCACAAAAAGAAGAAGAACATTCTGCGCCTCGCTCTCGCCCCTGTGAACGTGTAACAGTGTGTTTTATTTATTTTCCCAAAAATCTCTCCAGACGGTTGGCCATCAAATTCGTCGGCCCTTGGTAATCTATCGGCCTCAATATTTTTGGATCAAGGTATACCATACTTTCTATTATTTTAATGTACAGTGGTCAAAATAGTAATCTTCCAATTAACACATGAGTGGATTTTTTAGCTTAACTTACAGCTTTAAGTTGCAAGGGAATGGTTTAACAGTTTCAGATAAAATTAATAGCTATAAACAATACACGAGTTTTATTGAATTTATGTTTGGACGAAAGTTTAAAGTTTTACCTTCGGTGATATTTTAGTTGCACGAGTAGTTTTGTCAAAACTGTTATCCCAGGGATATGGATAAGGAAAACATGCCTTCAAATCTGTGGTTGATGGTTCGATTGCATGAAAAAATGTTTAAAATATATAGGAGGTTATTTAAAAAAGCAATAAACATAATACCTATTTTGGTCATAACGTGTTGCTTTTTTACATTACGCAAAACTTATACGAGTAGTGTGACCTACGTAAATAAACTGTCTGTTATAAGTTAGATATGAACTTATGTTACATTAAACTTATAAGTTCCTTCGATAAATTATTTTAAGTTTATAAGGTACACAGTTTCTTACTTAATTTCAGTTTTACTTATGGCTTGAACTTGTAATTTTTAAGTTCGAGTAATTTTTTTTTATGTTTAATAATATGACTATTATTTGTTAATTTTAGGGCAGTAAAACTACTAAAAACCTACTTTGATTTTAATAAGTAAACCATCTACGAGTATGTAAACAAAATTAACTATTTTCCTTGATTTCCCCAGAATGTTATCATAATTTTATTTTATCCATACTTTGTTTGGGCGTGTATGTCATTATAACTTTTAAATTAATGTGTCGATTTTGGTGGGGGTTTTTGTTCGAATAGTAACGTGACGAGATAATTCATTGCTACTTTGCGTTACATCACGGATAGATTTTGTCGGTAGTTAATGAACATTTTTAATTAATAATTATAAATTAAAAATGTTATATTACTAACACTAACACTAAATAACAGATAGTTACCCTGAATAAGCTATCTGCAACCTGCACATTTTGCGACTTGCACGTTATAAGGTCTGCACATTTTGCGACTTGCGTATTTTGCGATATGCACTTTATAAGATCTGTACTTATTACGACTTGCATCTTTTGCGACTTGCACTAGTGCTCATTTTGCGACCTGCCCTTTTTGCTATGTAACCGTCTCGCGGTTAGTCGATGTAGTTAGGCGTGTACGCTAGCCACTTAACCAACGAGGCGGTCAATTAAGTTTAGACTGTAAGGCAGGGTCTTACGCTGAACTGACGGTAATGGTACCTAAATAATAGTATTTTCGCTTAGCAGTAGCTACTCTCTGAGAGGTTGATGTTGGATACAAGGAGCTTAGCCTAGTCATAGAATAAGTATATACTAACGTACAGAAGACATTTTGTTATAAAACGTAAGTTTGCGTATTTGTCCAGTTCATGTAGCATAAAAAAGGGGTTAACCTCTGAATAAGAGGTAATAAGCTAAATATTTGTATATACCTTTATTTATGCGTTCTAAAAGCTGTCTCAAAAGTGTCATATAATCTCGTGTCTGCATCAGAAGTTATATTAGATAAAAGCTCATAAAAAATTGTTTTTTCGCGATTATCTCCGTTTCTATTGCTCCAATGATGTTAACATCTAGCATGAAAATTGCAGAGCATAAGAATTAGGATAAATTTTATTTAAACTTTTTTTTTCTATGCGCTAAATCGTTTTTGAGACAGCAGGCGGTAAACGCGCAGCGCTCTGCCTAGCGTACTGTAAGAAAAAGTCAACTGTGAATATCTGTGAATATTACATTTAATTTTGAATGATTTGGATTATTTATCAGTTAACATATTATATAATTATTTCACAACAGTTTACAAAAGATTATCCACATCACCGTATGTGGATTTCCAGTTAATCCAATATTTTAAGAAATTATCAAAAATGTATGTAAATAAAAGAAAATTATGATTGTGATTTTTTTTAGACGAAAATTGTAAACTGCTAATATCTGAAAGCTGCAAACGCCGTATCCACAGTCTGTGTATAGGAGAACAGTCTAGCAACACCAGTGAGGTGGTCGCCCGACATATTTACAGGTCACTGACAGCTTGCAAGGAACATATATATAGTAAGTTGAGTTTTAAACAAACTGTCTTCGTTTTGAAAAAACCGTGTCACGCTCACATGCCAATTGTCTCTCACATATTTTTTCTTTTATTTATCTATATATTAATACGTGATGCCAAAACTTTGGATCCCTTTTTACGAAAATTGCGCGGACACAGGAGCATACAATTTGGCATACTTAGTTTATGTGTAGGAGAAGTACAGAACGTTAATATTTTTCAATGATAATGCTCATTAAGTACATTAAATCAATAAATAAAACATTACCCACACTACCATGCATTTGAAACACACCAACAAATATATTGATGTTGACGATAAAAGATCACAGATGGCGCACTAACTATAATTCAGGAAACAAAGTAGTTGGTCTTGTGCAATGAAGATAGCGTTCTTATCAACAAGATATTAAAATGGTCGAACTTCGATCAATGGACGGCCACTAGTATTTAATAAATTTTAAAGTTTTTATTTAAAATACTTATTTAAATAAAAAAAAAATCGTAAGTTAATCACCTTTGGTTTATTTCTGTTGAGAGGAATTGCTCTCTTATAATCGCCTCTGTGGACGAGCGGTCCGGGTGTTGGACTTGGCTGCATGAGGTCTCGGGTTCGAATCCCGGGTCGGCCAACAAAAAGAAAATTGGATTTTTCCATTTTTCTAATTAAAAAAAATGTTGGTCGGGATTGGAAACGTGCCCGGTTGGCGATAGGCTTGCCACCTACCACATTATGGGACTTAGTATCTTCGGCTAGTCGTGAGTGCCTTGGTTGTGCCTCTGCCTACCTCTTCGGGGATATGGGCGTGTGTAGGTTGGAATAAAGCCTATTTTAGTGGACTGTATATTTTATTGGTCGCTTGGTGTTAGATGGTAATATTCACTGGTGAACAAATCGCTGCGCGGTAGCCGTCGTAGTCGTGTTCCTTTAAATGTATGATGTCGCTCCTGTGTTGTTCGAGCTATAGGCGGAGACTGGTTTCTCGGATTTTGCGCTCGGGCGATTGCCGCTCGCTGGCGCAGGCGCCCCCTCCAGGCACATTTAGAAGGCCCGCCATTGTTAGGCGTATAATGACCCAACAGGGCGTGAAGAGGAATTGCTTATAAAGCAAGTACATTCTGTCAAAGTATCGAGATCAGGTTATTTATTTTTAGTTCCAATTTTAGCTTTATTTTGTTATTTGGCACAATTGTTTTCCATTTTAGCACGCAGTTTGAGTTGCATTTATTTCATAATTTTGACCCTATTAGTGGCTACTTACTCATAACTTCACTTAATAAACAAATAGCGACAAAATAACTTGAGTTCCACTTGGACTTGGAGTTGTAGTAAGTTTTATAATATCTCACAATAAAGACTTCATTCTTTCAGTCTTCATGTAGTATTGACATAAACTTTAAAAATACGCAAATGTTTCAAAAATATCAACTGATTACTCACCCACTTCCTTCCTTTTTGCTAAGATTTTATCGATTTCACGCTCTAAAAATATGATGACCTGGTACATTAAGGTTAAGTTTCACAAATCAAAGCTGACAACGATGTCAGTTCTGCTAATATTCAATATATTAAATACCGCATATCACCTAATAATATAATTGTCTATGCATTAGTTACAATATTTAAAATTCCATATGGCCACAAAGGGGTGATGGCCACAACAGGGTCACCTGCCTTGCATGGAGAAGGAATGATCAAATGAATATGATAGATTTGATTGTGGTTGATAGTCGCCTCCGAAAGTGTTTAATGGACACGAGAACCTACAGGGGCTCTACTCTTAACACGGACCACTATTTGATTAGTAGCCGGTTTAGAGGGCTTTTTTTTATTGGCGAGTACATGATCCATTTGGAGGATTTGAAAGGATTAAGATTAAAAAGTCAAGTTTAAGACAGGCTGGGTAGTGTATGCCTTATGGCCTTAGACGTGGATGGTTGTTGTAATGTTCTTAAAGGTAACAGGTGGATGTTACGAAAGAGCTATGTGGGAGTGCAAAGATGTACAAGTCTATAAATGGTGATGCATGATAAAATGAGGAGCTAAAAGCCTCCGCTGAAAGAAAGAAGAAAGCCTGGTAAGGCCTGATATATATATCATGTTTGCAAACTTCCCGAGAATATTAAAGACTTACCATTGAATAAATTTAAAAAATGTATTAAATTTAAGTTGTATGGTAAAGTTTATTAGATTTCAGAATATTTAGAAGGCAAAAACGCTTGGGATTAATTGTTCCACAAACAATCTCTACAAATCAATTATATGTAATTTATATTTATTTATTTGTAAATTATATTTATAAAAAAAGACAAGCCCGCTGAGTTTCTTTCGCTGGATCTTTTTAGTGTGAAGAGAAGTTAGCTAACAGCTTCCAGACGAAGAGTTAGGTAGAGAAATCTCGGAGTTTTTCGTCTGCCTCTAAATTTAATAGAATTAATTGAGTGGTGATAATCTTGCAAGCACCGATGACGTGTTAAACCGATCGAGTGAATTTTATGGATATATGTATGAATATGCCCAGGATGCTGCCGCTAGGTCTGAATACTCAAATGAAATATTGAAGATATGGCATTATGATGGAAGAAGTTGATTAGAAGAACGAAATAAGGCAAGGCTGCGCGAGTAGACATGGTTACAGCTAAGATGATCTAGCTTGGTAGTCCTCGCCCGGGACCCTTTTTGGGTCTTTCGTAACAAATGCTGGAGGGCCGGCACACAGCAGAGTATTCGAAGACTTGCAACGTGCGGACATCGTGCATTTGTATAAAGGCAAGAGTTCATGCATGGACTGCAACATTTACCGGGCCATCAGTTTGATCAGCTTAGCATCAAAAAAATAGTTGAAAGGAGGTTGTAAGGGATGTCCTATGGAATATTATGGGAGGTTCAAGGTGGTTTCATGTCTGGAATATGATATACGGATTAGGAGTTTTCGCACTGCAACATCATAGAGAAGCACCTGCATGTGGGACAGAAGATTTTCTGTGGTTATATGGATCTCGAAAAAGCATTTGATAGGGTTGTATCATGTATTTTAGAAACTTTGGTACATTTTACCAGATTATGTTATAGACGGGTTCCTGCTACGTGCTGTTCAGAGTATGTATTTAGATTGTGAAGCATGTGTGCAACATATCGCCTTAGCTTGATGTCAAGCAAAGTTCTGTGTTCTCAGCGCGCTTGTTTGTCTTGTATTTGGACAAATGTCTTCAAAAGTTAAGGTCTATGAATGTAGGAATGCGTATAGGTGACCAAGTGGTGCTGCTTACTTTATGCAGATGATGCTGTACTTTTGGGTTCTACACCATCGGAGCTGCAGACAGTGGTCACAGTTGTGGAAGGAGATTGTAAAGAAAGGGGCTTACATTTGAATGCGTCGAAAACCACAATAATGGTGTTTGAAAAAGACGTAGCCAGAATGAATGTAAGAGTTTTGTTTGATGATGTAGTGTTGGAGCAAGTGAATGAAATCTTCTTCACATTTTTGTATGGAAGCGAGAGTTGGGTATGACAGAAAAATCATGAAAGTAGTATAAATGTGGTCGAAATGAGAGCGTTACAGAAAATCTGTGGTTTTACGCTCGCTGGCCGCATTCGTAACAGTGAGATCCGAGAAAGAGTGGGATTGAAAGAAAGTGTTAGTGTTAATATAAGATGGGGCATACTCCGCTGGTTCGTATATGTAGAAAGAATGACAGATGAAAGATTGGAAAAACAGATATACAATGCGAATGTGGATGGATGTACCCGGGGAGGTTGACATTCCACGATCAAATCGCTCGGGTGTTATGCGAGGGTGTCAAGAATCTCCAAAGTTTTGTATGAAAAGTGTAATGGATGTGGAGGACGCTAGGCAGGTTTGCCACTATTTAAGGCTTGGCACTCAATACTATCTACCTAATCCATAAGAGACTCGGCGTGAAGAGGAATTAATCCCTCTATCTAAAAAAATAATAATTTGCTTATTTATAGTTCAGCATGATAATGAAATCATGGATGCAACAAATAAGGATGCTCTGATATGCTGTTGTCTACAAATACAAAAAGATGGATACCATGTGGTGAGCTTTTCCAGTTTTTTTTCATTATAAGTTACAAGGTGTCATTTGCACCGTACATATAGAACAAAGTCCCCTGGCCTGTTTGCGATAAACTCAAAAACTACTGAATGGATTTACTTACAGTCACCGTTCGATAGAGTAATTTCCGTAAAGGATTGCTTGTACAATTAGTTAAAATTTTGTTTACGTTTATTGAAATATGAGGATATTTGTTCAACATGTCAAAAAAATTTTGCACGTTGGGGGCTCGCGCTGAGAACGCCGAACTTAATAAAACAACTCGTGAGAGGATTACACCTTTTTTTAGCTTAACAAAAAAGGCCACGATGTTATATTTAAGGATTACTTACTATATCCATTTAACTTTTAAAATATGGTCAATGGTGGTGATTCTGCTGTTCACAAACTAAACTTATTTTAGATGCATGCTATCTTTTTCAAATGAAACAAACAAAAGAGATGGAACATCTTAGACATGTCAGTTGTTTGTTTAAACGTGATGTTTTTAATCAACATTTTCCGAGTGACAGATTAAACGTCTGTAGAAATGACGTGTACCTAATATGACAGCACTAAAAGTGTTTTGTCTCTTTCTGTTACTTTCGTTGAAAGAAGATAGCGATAACTTAAAATTAGTAAAATTACCACCATTGTAAAGTTGTTTAAACGAATACAGTATTAACCTTTATTATATTTAATACATTAGTTATCTTAAGGCTTTCATGCTCAATAATAAATCTCAGAACAATAAATCATTTCATTGAATATCTAAGAAGTTATCATAAAATTAAAATTGCCTGCGTAAATATAATTTTATTAATGTTAAGAGAGAACGCGACGCGGGAAATGGGGAACGGGTGGGCCGAGCGCATTTTACATCACAAGACTCTTTAAAAGAGATACTGTTACAAGAGAGAGTGAAGACAGAGGGTTAGAGAGAATCTACAATATTTAGGAATGACAACACGTCTTCCATGGAAGTGTAACTTCCATTAGTAATATAGCTTTATGGACAGAGTCAACATATTTTTGCTTTGTTTTCCCAGGTTGTAATAACAAAAGATCCGGATACATATCTGAAAGCAAAACTTTGTGGGCTCTATGTGTTTATGTTTGATGATATTGTGATTATTAAAAACAGTGAAATTATTTTTGAAAATAAAGAAATAACGAGTGAAGAAAAGCATGAAAACCTCTTTTTACAGAGTGCTAGAGATTTTGATCCTTTTGCTTTGAGCGGAAGTAGACAAAATAAAACTGGTCTAGAAACTGTAGATTGTCAGTTTACTGTACCAGTTTTCAAACCTTTTCACACTTTACTAAAAAATATTGAGAAAAGTAACAGAAAAGAAGATTATTTTGATGTAAATGACATTTCATACGAAATTAGTAGCAGATTTGCTAAGCTACAGCTAGAAGATGACGCAACAGATGATTTTATTGAGATACAATCCAGACAAAATTCTGTTGTTGACGTAAATCATAAAATTGAAAACAATAAAGGGATACAAATCATAGTCGGTGATAGAAGGCGAGCCATTACAAGAAACAAACCGTTTTCAAGTTCAAAAAACGAACAAAGTTTAGTAGTTTGGGACAGTCTAAAACTTGATTTGAATGGAAACATCACAAATAAATTATTGAGAGATAAGCTAAGGTCTTTAATAAAAAATGAAAGTGTAAAAGAAAAAATACAATTGAGATTAGATGAATATATTTGCTGGTTTACTCAAGTAATGGAAAATTTTATCTGTAATGTAATACAAAAGGTATTTTTAATGTTTATTCTACTAATTGGCAATTGTAGATTAATGGTGCTTTCCTTGTCTTAATAGTCTATTGGCACATCTAAAATTTATTTAATTCATTTCTTATGTTTTATTTATTTAGGCTTTTCGACAGCTAAAAAACCTACTTCAGCCTATAATTTATTATTTTGCAATTTACATATTATAATTATTGTACTTGGACAAGCATATAATAGTTGGAAGTATATGGTGTATGATCCGAACCTTAGTCGACCTGCACCGAGCTAATAATAGGATGAAACATATTTTATAATAAATTTAATATATTACAAAATTTATTAAAAATGGATGATCCAAGATCCAACCTACACCAAATGTATTTTTTATTAAAAAAATGTTTTTTCATCAAATGTTGCGATATCGTAATATTGTTACGTGGAGCAAAATCTTTGGACCTCTTTTTACGAAAATTGCGCTGACGGAGGAGTATGATATTTAGCACACGTATAGCGTACGTTAAGGAAAACGCTAATATTTTTTTATAATAATGCTGATAAAATGCATTATACAATAAACAAAACATTACGCATACTACGCTTGATATGCTTGACTCTCACAAATAAACATATTAATAAAGATAAAAAATCACAGATGGTGCACAAACTGTATGCATAATTTTTGTAAACCTGGAAAGATGTTGGAATATATAAAGAAGTGCAACAATGTAGTTGTATAAATACCGTTGGAATCGACATATAACTTAACAACATCTCTTTGTCTCTTTTTAACAAAATGTTGATATTATGTACCTACGCCGAAAGAGATTACGAAATTTTTGTCGATGCTCATTTTGGCATTGATTTAAAGTGACGTAATGACTGTTCTCATGCTTGCCAAGAACGCTATATATGGTGTTTAATTTTATAGTGATGTACTATTGTCGATATTTTACTTAACGTTCCCAGAAAAGAATATTTGGAAATTTTATTCCGACCCAAATTATAAGATGTATAGAACGTGCAGTTGCAGTTGCAAAAATTAGGTTGCTTATTATTTTCCAGATATAAACGAGTAGGTATGTGGATGGTGGTGGTGGTGAATTTTCACTTGATTGGATAATGGAAAAAAATGTTAACATTGGGAAAACATTGATAGATTTGCGTGCAAAAGTCGGAAAAATTAAAAACATGTTCTTGAAAAATAATTTAAAATATTCCGTCCAAGATTTATAATAAATGATTTCTATGTTTCATTCTTTTATAAGCTTGGTGTAGGCCCATGAAGGTTTGGATTTTAAATTAAAAAATATATTTTGGGCGGGCATTTCGGCAAACTTAATTTATCAGATTACCTCGTGGGCTACGGAAAATTGACTTAACTTTAAAAAATTAGACAGCTGACTTAGATTTAACATGTTTTGTACTTATGTGAATATTTATTTATATATGTATAAGATTAACAAAACGTGACAATGAGTTATTTAGTTTGTATAAGTATATTTGCTATTTGTTGGTTACGTCTGTTTCTTACCACCAGCCATAAGGAAAACTTGTTTGTCTTCCTATTATTTAAAAATAAATTTGAACTGTAAAACTATCAAATTTCAACAAAAAAATTTGATAGTTTTTATTAATATTTTTTGGCATATTTAAACTTTGCCAAAAAATATCCAAGTTTGAAATCTATCAGATGTCTGAAATGACTATTACTTTACATTTCTGTACTTGGTGTCAATAAATATGTTTGTGAAATTCTGAATTTTAGAAGCAAGAGTTAACCATGATGACATTTTATTTTGGACTTAGTACTTTAAAAGATATATACGGTGAACAGCAGTCTGTGGTGGAAATTTTAGATCGAATTTTTGAATTTGGCAATTTCTGCTACAAATACGGTAAGTATTAAACTGTATGGATTGATTTTTGTCGTTGTAAAAGCTGCAAGTTATTGTTTACGTATATTTGATACCTGCCAAAGCCACAAGAGTACAAATTTTATAGTAGTTACAAACACTAACGAGAAACTTTCCGCTTTTATGAAATGACAGTGTGGCATGTATGTAACAACAACAACAAAACAAGTACAACAACGACAGTATGATGAATACATTTGATCTTATCACCTTAATAAGCAATCATTATTGAAATTATAATTGAATTACAGTGGTGGTAATTTTGTTGCGCACTCACTAAACTAATTTGATGTTATTGCTATCTTCATTCAATGTTAGTAACAGAAAGAGACAAAACATGTTTAATGCTGTCAGGTTAGTTTGTACATGATATTTCTACAGAATTTTGATCTACCCCTTTAAAACGTTGGTTAAAAACTCAACAAGTTGACATGTTCAGACTTATCTGAGATGTTTGATACGTTCCATCTCTTTTCTTTCTGCTTCATTGAAAAAAGAAAGCGGACCTACATCAAACATAAGTTTAGGTGGTGCGCAGCAGAACTACCATTGGCTATCATTTAATAATAATAATAACCTTATTAACTAACTAACTAAATTACTTAATCAGGTTGCGCTTTATAATCAAATTGATAAATTTGTAATAGCAAGTTATGTAAAATATACTTTCAAATTTCAATAAAATAATTCATGGTAACGAGATTTGAAACAGTGAAAAAAAATTTGTTATTCCATATTATTTTATCGCATTAAATTTTTAATGACAGACTTAAGCCCGGTTCCTATAATAAACGTAGTCCATTGGTATAACCATAGATTATTTATCTGAAACTAACGAAGCGTTGCTCATAGTTACACAAATTGCTTTGAATTAATAGACAATGAACGGACGTAGTTACATTATTTACTATTCGTGCAAAAAACTACGGTTCCTTAGCAAAAACTATTTATTTTTTTTTAAATATAGGAACCTGACATTTTTATCATTTATAGTCTGTGGTTAATGCATATCGTGTGTTAAACATATCACATGCTCAAAATATCTTATTGAAGCCAGTATGCCGAAAAATGGATGTTTGTTTAAAAATCTCTTTTTTATGATATTGGAAGGCAAACAAGCAGTCGGATTTCCTGATGGTACGAAATTCACCCCGCTTATACCATCACCAAAGGTAGTAATAGTGCGTTGCCAACCAGAGCCAGGCAGGAATAGGTAAGGCGGTGGTACAAGTCCGGGTGAGTCGAAAAATCGGGTTAGATTTTAGTTAAATTTTTGATAATGATCTATGACCCTCATATTTTAGGTACGATAAAACCAAGCGTGAAACCAAGTGATCTGATGATGACCATTGGATTCAGTTTCCTTTTGATGGAATCTCTTAAGGTAAATAATGTGTTTATTATACGAATTTTTTTACAAGTTTATAAAATGCATTTCTCGAAATAAACATTTATTTTTATTGACAAACATATTTTCTTACTTCCTTCTTAAAAATATCATCATTTTCTTATCGGACTTTGACAACCCTGTATCCACAGTTTTCATACATTTTTTACATTAGTGCAAGACCTTATAATTATGATAAATAAATAAGTAAATGCTCCTGGACAAGTTACAAAACTTGAATCTAACCCCAAAGGAAGCAGATTATAAGCTTGTGTTATAGGTATGAGTCAACGATTCTGATACATAGAAATACTTAAATATACATCAGAATAAGTTTAATCTACACCCAGACATCGGAAAATGCAGACATCTGAATGTTCATTAAAAAATTGCTGCTCCCGTCGGGAATCGAACCCGAGTCTCGCCGTTGGTTGTTAGAGTTGGCGTGTACGCTAACCTCAGTACTAACGAGGCTATCATATAATAAGACTACGTTAATGTTACATTATAGACTCTAATAGACGTTGATGATATAAAAGAAGCCACAGACGCGTTGGAACTGATAATAGCTGATGCGGAACGTACCACTGAAATAGATGTTGAGGAAGTGCCATATGTTACGTCATTGGGGAACGACTTTGAAGATGCCAACACTAGACGTAATTGTGAGTTTTTAAATGTATGCAAATGAAATGAAAAACAGACGAAGAGTTCATCGAATAAGCACTCGGGTCTCTTGATGGTAAAAAACAACTAGAGCCTATAGACACCATTCTATAGATAATATAGGTGCTTCGCTGACCTGTAGCCGGGATTTAAGGGCAATTATGCAAGTTTACTGACTACTCTACCCTCTGGTGGAACATAAATGAGGCATTATAGCGGCAGCAATAGGTCAATCCAACATCCCTACCCGGGAAATTTGTTGCACAGCAGTCTACCACTTGTTAGAAATGATATGTGCTGTGTTTTACCCTTTGCTCGCCTCTTACGAGCTCCCTGGTAGGTAGGAATGCAAACTATACGTCGATATTTTCGAAACATCGATACATCGTTCATAATCATCGATATTTTTTATGAACGATATTGCATCCCTACTGGTAGGCAAATGGTCTACTCTACTCAGCAGACCTGGACCAACATGGGGAAAATAGTTTGGTTTTATTGTTAAACAAGTTAAAAAGTGTATTGCATGGGTTTCACTTTGCTTGTTCTATGTAGAAGTTACAATATTATATAGTGTTTTTATTTTTCAGTTGTAAAAGACCAAGCAGATATTATGCAGTATCTCCGCGAACATTTTACTGTTTGGAGAAATTGTGGACCTGAAATTTTGGAGGAAATGTATAATGTAAGTTTGACAACACTACATAAATAGGGAATGTACCACATTTTGTTGACTATTTTTTTTTATTTTAGCCAAGAAAATATCCTCATATCATACGAACATCTGCTAAGAATTCTATTAAAATAACTAATAGGAAAAACATCTCTCTTGACAATGTCGAGGACATAACAACCCAAGACAATACATTCGACGTTACTAAATCGAAAGTTAAAGTTATCAGGAATTTTAATATAGTGCCAAGATTTGAAGATAGACTTAAGAAACCCCAAAATGATGACCTTCCGGCTAAGTTTAATGATAGTTTTGAAAAACTAAAAAATGACTGTTTACTGGAAGACAAGAAACCTCAAAATGTTTTTGTTCCTTTAAATAAAGAAGATTTAGACTATAATGATATTGAGTCGACTGTTATTTTGTCGACTAAAGACAGTGGTTTTAACGAAAGCGAGCAAATGTATCAATTTATAAAGTGCTTTCTCATGAAGTTGGGGGTTGTGTATAAGATGATATATGCTTTTGTGTAAGTATTTTTTTTGAGCCTACAAATCACAAAAACTAGTTTAAACATCTTTTTTTAATTGAAACTTTCTTATCGAGGTATGAGAGAAATTTGCATTTCTTTGTTAACTTTCCTCTGGAAAAAAATCACTGTATGTTTTCGCTAAATTTCATACTGCGTTCTTCTTGATTATAGTTTCGCTATCCAGTATATCTTCAAGCTGTAAGTTAGGTTGAAGATCTTGAGAGGTAAATTTGAAATCAAACTTTATTGCTGTCATGCTCTACAAAAATACCATGAAGAAGTTTTGATTCTTATGTGTGTACATTGTACACTAACTCGCACACAAACACATACACACACGCACGCACGCACGCGTTATGTCCTTTTCAAAATCTAGATCAGGATCGGCTAAACGTGTTTTGTAATTTCTATTTCGTAATCCCCTGTTATTATCGCGAAATTCCTAGTATTCTAAACGTTTTCAAATTTAAAAATTAGCTAGACAAAAACCTATCGTCTGTCGCAGATGTAACGATTTAGCATACTCCACTGTCGTTGCCGGTTTTGGCGACGAGGATCTTACCGCCAAACACCGAGCATACCAACAAACCTAGTAATCAGAACGTTGCACCAAGTCCAGATTTGGTCTCCCAGGAGACAGCCAGTGCGTTGTAGGTCATAGCCCAATACTTTTAAATAATGATGTATCCGGCTGAGCACCCTATTTGCCCACCAAGTCCGGTGAAGTTGTAAAAACCGTGAGGTTGGCGACACATTAGTCATTCAAAAATAATTAAGCGCAGGAAAGGATATCTCACATTTGTGCGGGTCGAGACGTGGCGCATTGCAGCGCAATAATTTGCCTAGATTAGATAGAGTGACACACTGTGCCGGGGTGCGGCGGCGCGGATTTCGCTCGGCACCCCGCGCACATTCCCCGATGCGGCCTACAGTGACCAAAGATCACGATATCTCATATATAACATTTTAACGCTACAGTTTCGTATGACAACTGCTAGAGGCGCCACTTTCCATACTTGACGATTTTAACGTCGAGTTGCTTCTCAACTTTTTGCTCTACTTTTTGGTACGGAGTAACAAAAATCCGCCAATGCGTTGCGACCCGGTCCGCCTCAGTGTACTTTGCATTGCTATGCGCCCCGACTCTACACGTTCGTTAGTCTTCGTCTCATGGCGAAATAGACCAGCATCCAGGTAGACCCTTGCTGGCTTGTCAACCCTGAACAATAACTTCGGCAGTTCCAGCAGTTGAGATAATTAGAACAATATTTTTGTCAAATTTTATCTTTATTCGTACAGTAGTTTGGGCAGAGGATTGATAGATAATTTAATCAGAACTTAATTTTAATTTTAGCAAAGAATTTGCGGAGCAGTTCAAAAAAGTCGATGATGAAAAGAAGAAATATTTCTACGATAAAACCAGCATTACACAAAAGACGATCGCAGCGAATATTGAACATTTCAAAAGGTATTATTTAAATGGCATTGTTGCTGATTCTGTTGAGTACTAACTAATCCAGTTAATGTACTTCAGTCAACTTCAAGTCTATTACTTAAAGCCGACTCCAAGACATTAGGATTTAGCTATCAATTTGTAATTATATGTTTTACTTGTTTACTCCACGATTGATTACCCCGCAACGGATTTTGATGATTGTAGTATAAATTGATGGAGATCCGAAAAGTAATTTTTGAATAATATTTAACAAAGCTTATTTTTGAGTACTAAAACGACATGGAAATGAAATTATTGAAGTTGGTTTTTTGCGGTTTTTAATAACATTCATGACACAGTATTTTTTAAAATGTATATTTACATAAGGGTTGTTATTCAGTTGTCAAACAATAAATCAACGCATTATGTACTATTGTGTTATTTAAAGTGTATGTTATCTTTTCCCCCACGTAACAAAAACAAAAATGATGGAATATTTTAGACATGTCAAATTAGACAGAATTTAATAACTTGTGACGTTTTTAATCGATGTTTCGAGGTATACATGAAACGTCTGTAGAAATGTAAAGTACAAATTAATCTGACAGCACTAAACATGTTTTGTCCCTTTTATTTATTTGCGTTGAAAGAAGATAGCGAAGACTTAAAATTAGTAATGCCCAGTTGCAATCAACGAACCGTAATCCGTCAGTATAATCATTGGTAGTTTGCCTAAAAGTAACGAAGCGTTGCTCATAATTACAAAAAATGTTTCATGTCAACTATGGAAAGCGAGCGACCGTAGTTAGATATCTTACTATTCGTAAAAAAAACTAGATTCATAATCAAATAGAGTCGATTCATGAATGTATGAACCGGGCATAAGTGAAGCGCAGAATTACCACCATTGCCTTTCTTTTTTAATTTTTAAATATTGTTACTTTTTTATCATATTGGAAGGCCAACATGCACACAGATTTCCTGATGGTAAAAAAAATTAAAACTACGCTTCGGGACGATCTCGACCATTTTTTATGCTATTTTTATGCTGGTAGTGAAAAAATGTGGGTAAAACTCGGGTAAACATTTTGTATTCCTTTTTTTTTAAATTTAAAACCGACATAAAAATATAAAATAAAATGTATGTATTCCACATTAACGATACTAATATTTTTCATGTTTCAGCATGATAGAAAGAGAATCTAAAGAAGGTAGCTCATTAAAGACCTTATTTCTGCAAAATGGCTGCAACGTGTCCGAAGACAAACGGGTTATTCGATACAAGTAAGAAATTTGTTTAAAAATTTTATGCAAAAATACCGGCCTGTACCGAGACGTCTTAAAGCTGTATTATTTCAATGTTACACTAAATCACTTCGCTATTTATAGTACTACTAATTAAATTATGCGCGTCGGCTTTACACTTTTTACTCATTTTACACTTTATACTTTTATTTTTAAACTGGCTGACCTAATCTAAATTTAAGAGAAATGATAAATTATGTAATAACAACTCTATACAGATATATTTAAAATACATTCGGATTTCCTAAGCTTGACTAACATAGCCGAAGCGCATAATTTAAATAGTACAGTAGTAGTTTAAGTAGTATACGTCTACTCAGGCAGCGTACCTCTCACAGTCTTTTATCAAAACCAGCATTTAAAATGTTTAATTTTAATTGAAATGCGTGAGTTTATTAGTAAATCGCGTCTTTTTTCTTAGCGCAATTTTTTTTAAACAAGAGGAGTCAAACGAGCAAGTGGGTCACCTGATGGAAAGTGATCACCGCCGCCCACGGACATCCGCAACACCAGGTGTATCACAGATGCGTTGGCGACCTTAAAAGAATGAGTACGATCTTTTCTTGAAGGTGCCTAAGTTATAATCGTTTGGAAATACCGTCCTCGGTAACTGATTACACAAAGGTATTATGCGAGGTAAGAAATGTCTTTGGAATCGCACAGTTGTAGATCGCTACGCATCAAGATGATAGGCATGATACTTTAAACTCTGACGCGATGTCCGATTCGGATTCGGATTCTTATGTACGTCTATTATATTGTGGTAAAACTAAGACTATTAATAGCAATTACGTCGTATCTCTGCGTTGATACATTTTATCTGTATACATATAATAAATCTGTAGAAGGGTCAATTCTGTACATTGAAAATATTGAAAAAATAAGTAGCGTGTTACTGGATCGATACCAAACCCAAATATGTGATTAAATATTTTTTTGTCTGTCTGTCTGTATGTTCTGGCATCACGTGAAAACAAACGGTTCGATTTCGATGAAACTTGGTATAATTATACCTTATTATCCTGGGCATAAAATAGGATACTTTTTATCCTGGAAAAATACCTAGAAAAAAATCTTATTTTTCAGTTTTATCACGCGAAAACCGACATCCGCGCGGACGGAGTCACGGGCGGAAGTTAGTTATTGAAATGTATTGCTTTAATGTGTCATGATTAGGGCCACGTGGCATTGTACATCCGAAAAAAATATTGTAGTTGAGCAATCCTTCCTTGGTCAAATTTTAAGAATTTTAAGTGTTGATCCGTTTGTTACTTCGCGCATCTCTTAAATTTGATTTTATTGTTTTTAATTGAATCGCAATGTAATATTACAAAACTAGAAGTAAATATTTACTTTTATAAAGACTGATATATCTGAAGGCCACCCGAACGAAGACGCCGGCAGCGACTTGGTATTCATACAATCATCTTAATCTTATAGGTAATATTCTCGTGTCACAATGTTCTTTCCCATACTCCTCCGAAACGGCTTGACCGATTCTCATGAAATATTATGAGCATATTGATTAGGTCTGAGAATCGGCCAACATCTATTTTATATTATGATAAGGGTGACTCCAAAATTTGCATAACGTCTGCTGGCTATTAAAGTTAATGTGTATATTTTCCTCCACAGGCAAGTTATAACTAAATGCCTAGAACAGGCCCAAATATTGGAGCATTCTTTAAACGTTATGATGCATTTGATCAACGAAAACTACTCGCTGCCACCAACCCCAGACAATTTGGTTACTTATTTTAATATATTTGAATAGGATATTATATATTATGATGTACAAAAAGTATCACCAAAAATATCCACTTCTGCAGAGTTGAACTTTACTAGATGTACAACTCAATGTGCTTGTGTAGGACAAAGTCCTATTATAATATTATTTACATATTATATAAATGAAGAACGAACTTTTCGAAAGTTTCTTGTTTTTTTTATTTTATACATTTTTTTTTCATTTACTAACAGTATACTTTTTTATGTTAAAATCTATTATTTAATTTTGAGAAAAAAAATCGTTTGCTTTATAAAAGTCATTCCTCTAACTTAGATAATAATTAATGTAAGAAAATATTTTTTATAAATATTGTTTTTGCTAGTTAGAACTATTTCAATTTTTTTATATTTAAGAAATTGCATTTATTAACTTCTTTCGTGTCTTATATAATATTAAGAATAGTGTCTAGTTATACAAATGTAATAAAAGTGATATTTTCTTTGTTACGAACTGCACTGATTAAGTGATAAGTTTAAATAAAATATAGGAGATAAGTAAAGAAGACCACACTTCAAGTTCCATACTTTTAAAGAAAATTTAGTCACTAAGTACAATTTTATTATAAAGTTTATTCTTTTTGCAATTTGTGATTTCGTTTTAAGTAAAAATCTATATAAACTGTCATTTACGAATAAAAGTGACAATAAATATATCTTAAAAAAATTAATTAAATAAATGTGATATACATGTTTAACTAAACACTGTCTAAGATTGACATCCATTCAATAACATGCTGCCACCTCATTGACGTGTGTAGTGTTATGGAGAATCTAATTTTAAATAGTGTTTAGTAAAATATGAGTTCAACCAGTGTTATTTTATTGTAGTAAGATGGATAAAGTTTATATCTGTATCAAGCCTTATTGACAGCTTTAAATTTGAAGGT
The DNA here is from genome assembly GCA_002245505.1 of Calephelis nemesis. Lineage (NCBI taxonomy): Eukaryota > Metazoa > Arthropoda > Insecta > Lepidoptera > Riodinidae > Calephelis > Calephelis nemesis. Next base: position 310,965 of record NJDD01006700.1, on the reverse strand, counting down.
ATATGTTGCAAAATTTTATAGTCTAGAAGAGAAGTGAGTTTCCTGCGAATAATAGTTAACATAATTACATCGTCTTTGCTCGGTAAAGTAAAATCTTCTCCTCTTTTAGGATCTTTTTTAATATTGGGACTATATTTAATAGTTTCATAGTTATTGCTAAAAAACGAAGACCACATTTTTTTCTCTTCGTTTTTTGTTATTAACAATTAAAATTTTTATTGGTAGATAAATTAAAAAAAATTCCCCATTTTCAGAATTTAATTCTGAACCCAATAAAACAAAACCCATATTTTTAAAATTATGTTAACTATTATTCGCAAGAAACTCACTTCTCGACTGGACTATTAGATATTACTAAATTTTGAATCTCAGAATACTATTTTTTTTGGTTTTTTGGAATACGATCTTTTGGTTTAACCTTACCTAAACGGATGGCACTTAGTGTATCAACACATTAAACAAAAATTAATACGCTATACTAATTTAAACTTAGTTTTTAGTAACTGTGTTTAAAATAAAATTGTAATAAAAGTTATAAAATGTGATCCCTAAAAGATGTCTTGTTTTTCTAAGAAAATTTGACTATTTGAATATTATATATCAGCGATGATTAACCAACAATGACGTACGGCACAATCTGTTTTCTGAAGAATCATTGAACAGTTATTGCAAAAAATGTAGAGTCAAATAAAAGAAAAATATAATTTTTATCATTTTAATATTCTTTTGTAACAAGGTAGCATATTTACAAACAAGAAATGGATAAATAAATTAGTAATGAATATAGTCATTTATTATGTATTCTTGACAACATCAAGTCGTCTTAAACAATTAAATAAATTCACCATCTAATAAACGTGACAATATTTTTTCGTTTTCTTATGAGTGCTTTGTTGTCACCTTTGTGACTTGTCATTGTCAAATTTCAATTTTATTTGTTTATTTTTTTTTCATCTATGACAGCTAAATTATGGCATGTGATTTTTTACAGCCATTGCTTTTGGAAATAATCGCTAAATTTAATAAAGTTAGCAGTTTCGGTTCCTAAACAAAACGGGTCAAAACAGACATACGGAATCACATTGGGTAATTTACATTTTTTGTGTTTACTTCCACAGTAGCCTTTTCAAATTTGGTCATTTAATACACGGCATTTGTAACATGGCATATATTTATAACAATCACTAATTTTAGCTCGGATTGTCGGATCCGCTAGTACATAATAAATGAATATATATCTTTTAAGCAAACAAACAGTGATATTATGTTACCTAATTACTAACTTAAACATTATATTAACACGATTAACTTGTTTTTACACTTAACATCTGATTTTATAAGACAGTTTCAGAAACATATGTTAAAAATTAATCTTAACTTTAAAACTGGAAAAAGATAAAATAAAATAATAAAGAACATTAAAAAAAATGACGAGTATATTGACGTTGTGCATTTTTGATATTTTGGAATGGTTAGGAAATAATTTTGCACGAATTGCTTTATCAGTATGAAAGTACTATCATTTATGTGGTAGAATACAATATTCATTTATTGCGCTATCGACAACAAGAAAATTCGCGCAAGCGCCCTGCGCCGTCTAAACGAAACAGCAGGCGCAGGCACATTTTCGCCGCGCTGTAGAGAGGGCGATCCTTATATGTGTATTAAAGTCATGGTTTCATATTTTGTGGAACTATAGGACTGACAAAACTGTTATGTGCAGTCAAGATTGTGCTGTACACCGCTGGAGATCAGATATGTTATAGATTACATTTGAAAGAATTATTCATAGGTATTTTTATAAATTCTGTTTTTATTTTAAAATTTTATCTCCGTCGGGGAAAGGCAAAGGAACTGAGTCCATAGCGCTGCTTCTCAATTCTATGTTTAAACAATAACAAACTGATTCTAGTTTGTGAGCTCCATGGAAAGTATAAACTGTATTAAATTCGACATTTGATTTATTAAAATTTAATAACTTGTGTAACTTGAATTGTTTTGGAACTTATAAGTTGTAACTACTCAATTGCTTTACTTTGCAGTTGAAAAACATAATGTTTATTGTGATATTGAGGATTTTTTGTAATTCTACAATTAGATATTTGCAAAGACTGATTGTTAGCATTTAATGTGAAAATGATTAGTTAGGTACAGTGCGGCTAACTTATCTGTTAACAAAGCAGCGTCGCTAGAAAAATGTTAAGTTTTGAAAAAGTGTTGTGTAATTGAGGTAGAAAATAGCGATGATCTTAATAACAAAATAATGAAAAATGTGTAAGAATTAATATAAACTCATAGCAAAATAAGATTAAGTTCCGATTTGACTATGGAACAGATAAGTTGGTGGCTCTGTACTAAGATATATCATTGAATTTAGTGCGTACTTACCGCCTAGCCGCCAAAAATATTAAACACATGTTTACCTAAACGCTATTTTAATTTGACATACAACCAATAACATGCTACACTTGAATGACGTGGCAGCATATTATTGGTTACCAATCCAATTTAAGACAATCAAGTAAAATATGTGTTTAACAGGTGTTTAATTTTTTTTGTAGTAAAACGGATACTGTTTCTAAGACAGGTTTTTTTTTTGTTACGAATGTTTTTTTTGTCGTATGATATAGATCTTCATGATATAAAAATAGTGAATTATTTTATTATATATACTCACTCGGCCAAGAAATTATCGGGAAAAGATCTATAATAATACAACAAATAAATAATTGTTTGTTATTCATCAAAGTTTGTTTTATCACATTTAAAGTGGGCTTCTTCAGAAACTATGCACTTACGCCAATAAATAATCCAATTATCAAAACATTTTAAAACGCCGTTTCCAAAATTGAGTTCAGTCCTCCCCACTAATTCAGATTAAAAACGAGTGCCATGAAGTGGTAATTTGAGTATAGAAGAAAATAAATCGGCTGGAGCCATTTCTGGTGAATATGGCGGTTGCGTATATTCGTTAAGCGTTTGGTTAAAATTCGTTCACAATTGTGCGAAGGCGCATTCTTGTGGTGCGAAATCCAAGAGTTTTCACAAATCTGGACTTCGTGGAATTTACGCTCTTAACCGCCACATTACGCTCAAATAATATTCCTTTTTTTACCGTTTGACATTTTGCCAAGAATTTCCGAAAATAGTTATGCCAATCGAAAACAATTTAACAAAAAAAAATGTGAAACCACAAATTATTCTTTAAAATAATCCAAGTTAAAATAATAATATATTTTTTTAAAATAATCTATTCCCGATGCTTTTTTGACAGATGAAGTTCATTACGTTCACGTTTATTCACGTTTTGACATACATTTTATAGAAATAGTTTATAATAAAAATTTATATATATTTCTTGTAACTAAATTTATTTAAACCTATATAATATATTATAACAGTGTAAACGAGCAGACGGACGAAACTACGCCTAAAGACACCAGAGGAAGTCAACTTATTTGTGTTTTCAAACTAAACGACAAGTTCTTTAGCATGTCTAAGTTTGTTATTTACACGTGGAAGTACGAATTTAAAAAGTTTTACGGAGACTAATTATTGAACCTGCGCTGGTCCAAATATCTCTAGTGTCTTAGACAGGACTAGATCAGCGCCCTTTTGTAAAACTACTACCATTTTTATTTCAATAGTAGATATTTTTTTCAACTTAAGACGCTGACACTAGAAACGTTGGCTCTTTTATGGCATCCTCCCCTGATGGGTAGGCAGGTACTAGGTAATGTATCCGTAATAATGATTCATAAAAATATAGTTTCTTTTATTGCGTTTAAAGTCGGGGATAAGGTGAAATTAAACACAAACTATTTCGCTCGTAACATAGTGTAACCAAAAAACTAGCCAAATGACTCGTGATACTACTGAAGAAACCACTAGCCATGTGTCTAGAGGTAGTGGTCGTAGCTGTGCTAGTGCTCGGGTAATTTTTCATGAGGCAAAGGCAAAAGAGCACTGAAATCAAGGCAAAATGTACCTTCAGATTTTTTTGATATGAGAGGTCAGCCAAGAACATCGACCAGACATCCCAATAGACGCCGCATTGAAGGCAACCAGTTTCTGTCAACACATAAGTGTAATTGTTCTTATGTAGCTTATTACTTAAAAAGATATGAACAGTATCGACCAGGTTTGTGACCTGTAAACATGGTCGCGTTATTGTATAAAAAAATAAAAAATAGATTTAAAAATGCCTGTTTGTTCAATTAAATGGTACGGTAAAGACAGCCGCCCTTCAATTTACCGAAAAGATGGTAAAACTTTCCGTAGGTTGATTACAAATAATGATATTCATAATCACATTTTAAATTATTTGATGTTCATCGGAGTTCATCATATACTGGTCGGTCATTGATAGAAACGTGTTTATATCCTTTTCTTACACATGTGATTTTTAGCTATCACTTTCGTTAGCGTACATCTAGTGATGGACTAATGTGCAAATCTATTTTATCGACATTTTTATTTATTTACCCTCAATAGGATACCGGTACTGTATGTAGGTATTTATGTACCTATTTTATCGATAAATTAAAGCACTGACAGAAACAATAAAAACTTATTACTCTACGTACTTTTGAGTTGGCTACTGGATAGTTACTCTTTTTTATGTGAGAAGTCAGCGAACAAGTACACGGCTCTCTTAATGGTAACAGAAAATAATGGCCTATATATACCATTGACGTTACAGGTGCGTTGCTGTCCTATGGTCGGTATGTAAGGCGTTTAGTGCAAATCTACTGGCTTCGCTACCCTCCGAATCGGAATGTGACACTGTCATTGTAGCGGCAAGAATGGGTAAGGTGGTGCATAACTACCCAGGGAAGTTGCTGCACACCACTCTATTGACCAGTTATCTTGTTGACAATTACCTGTTTTACCTGTGCTCGCCTCTTACGAGGTGCCTGGCAGAGGGCAGGTGATCTATTTTAGTCAGCAGACCCGGACGCGGTACTGAACTAAACGCGGTAGAGTAGAGCGCGATAGCTGTTGTATGTCATTAAATAACTCATAAATATTTGAGCCGATTTGAATGAACTCTTTCAAGTGCATTATCTGGGTGATATAAATTCAACACTGGTTCCGATAGGCGGTGTTGCGGTCAGTATGCCATAAATCTTTCAAAGGGCTGAGACAATTTTAAAACTAATCTGTTTACAGTATTTCGACGATATTCTGTAGTTCAGGTGAGAATTACTCGAATGGATAAAAACAATTCAATTTGATAAGTATGTCATTTATATCAGGTATCCACAAGATAATAAAATAAAAAATCTAATTTAGTTTAAAGAAACCAGACGAGAGAATTGGTTTCCGAATTCCAAATAAAGGGTATTAAATCTCAATATTTTACAGATTGTTTTCTTTCTCTGAGGTCTCGGGTTCGAATCCCGGGTCTGGATTTCTTATTGTTTTATTCACTTTACGATACTACTGCTTCATGACAATGCTAAAATACATACTGCACAACAGACGATTTCTCAATTAGAAGAGCATCAATTGGAATGTAAAAAGCATTCACCTGAACCTAACTTCAACAGATTAACCATTTTTAACATTTTAATAACGTTTAGCAAAAGAAAAAAATCAATTTCGAGGGGGCTGTCCAAACCACGTTCATAGATTTTATTCCCGTTCGAATGGTTTTGAATCGAAATCGAATCAATGAATGAAATCTATGAGATGGCAAATAGGCATAGGAAACAAAATGGTTCATGCTTTGATTAAATAAATATATATTTCATTAAATATATTCGACTTATGTTCCTCCCCTAAAAAACGCCAATTTCAGATGTAAGGACCTAAATATATTCAGGTACGGATATTACTCTCAACCGTAAAAATGTGTGACCTTGAGACGTTGAATTGCATAGCTGCGTTGTGACGTGCTATTGCATATTCGGATTATATCGTATTTTGTTATTACAAAATACGATATAATCCGGTATAATGTCGCAATTTATAAAATAAAAATAAGCATATCGATAAAATATATTGTTTGTATTACATATGTCTCATCCCTAATCTTATATTTCTTTTTATGAATATGACGTGTTGTCATTGCAAGGGCCAATAAGAAAGCAGTGCCTCAGCTCCCCGCACCTCAGCTATTTGCCAGAATTGTTTCAAAGCAAAATTATAAAGAATAGGCGTCTATTGGGATGTGTGGTCGATGGCCAAGAAGCACACGACTCTCCTGATGGTAAGAGACAACCGTGGTCTATAAACACATGTGGCAGGTACGTCGCTGACCTGAGACCAGGATGCTAGGCCTCTTGTGTACGTATACTCTGCGAACCAGAACATGACGGTCATTATGGCAGCAGGAATAGGTAAGGCCAACTTGGACCAATACCGGGAAGTATTGGTCACTGATTATTCGGAAGCCATTAGTAAAAGCAAAGGTACTACTTACATTTCAAGATAAATGCGGTTGTTGGGTTAAAATGAGAGCGCTACAAAATACTTGTGTTACGCTCGTCGGTAGAGTTCGCAATAGTGAGATCACAGATTGGTAACACAATGTAAAAATGAGAAAGGATTTCCATTGGTCCAGTCATTTGAAAGAATGCTAGATGAAGATTGACATTGCAATGCGAATGATTGTCGATTTGATTGTAGGTAGGTACTATATGGAGAGGCCTAAGATGACATTGACAACTGAACTGCTCGGGTACCTATTGCCCGAGTGCAATGTCAAGAGTGCCTGCAAGCGAGCTGTTTGTATGAATATATAAAAAGTTAAGCAGGTCTCAAATTCAGATACTTGGCACTCTATACCTATGGTATAATTTATAAGGAATTTAATTTTATCGGAACCGAAGTAGGGGTCGCAGTTTTTAAACTTGATTTGTCGAAGTCGGAATCAGTGTCAGAAGTGTTAACACTTCTTGCTAATAGCATAAATGTTAATTGAATGGAAAAAATAGGGCTGATATGTAATTAAAATAAAGTTGAACGTGTTTCCAAGTATGATAGATGCAGACTGCTAACGTTATTTACCGATGTTTGTGTAGTCAAGGTGTAGGTATTTAATATTAATTAATAGTAGTTATTTAATAATAACATTCGTAAGTTCCGTCTTCTCAGAATTGGAGTCGAAGATCGTAACATTCTTACTCTCTCTGCTGCGTAAGGGACTTATGTAGATGTGTATGAGATATTGTAGTTTTGTAAGAAAAGCTATAATTATAGAATCTTTGAATACGTAAAAGATAAAAATACGTGGCAGTAGCCGCTCCAATTTCAAATAATGAATTAATGGATCAATGGCTGGCTATCTCCACACTTGCTTTCAACTTAATTTTACGTGTCAATTTTCAGTAGGTACGTCTGACCTCAAACGCCATGCTCAAATACGCATTCGTTTTATTCTATACATCTATCAAACGGTATTGAAGGCTATAAGCTACACAATTCGTTGTTTATATGCGGTAGGCGCATACGTGTACACATACTCAAGGTCCCTTCAACTTGCGTCTTCATCATGCAGTTTTTTTTATTAGTATATTTTTAATGGTAGGATTATGGAATAACATCGACAAAATTTACGACAAAAAAATGCCAAATTGTCGTAATAGCTTATTAGTTCAATTATGCATGTCAAATAAGTTTGTCTTTTAATACTATAAAAAATTACATAGTTAAACATTTATTAATTTTGGAATTATATATTAATACATGAATTCTTGGATAAAAATATTTATCTAACCTAACGCTGCTAACAAAAGTTGTGCTACGTCTTCACGAGGTGATCTTGCTACCAACATCATAGTAACACCAACATTACTTGTAGCCAGTCTGGCTCTTACTAATACTGGAGCACCGCCTCTAAATATACCACCACCACGAATCTCTTTAACTGCGTCTCCACTGATTGCCGATTTTGGCAAGCCTAAGTGATCGCAAACGGCTTTAGCAGCCTCATTTATGTCATTCTGAGGAAGGACAAATGTATCATTCGCCTGAGGAGCATTTGATGCTCTCTCCCAAGTCTGGTCCCAGTCGTCAGCCGCCGCTCTTGCTCGGATCTGATCAGAACAACCCATATAGAACTCCTCCAATGGATAAGAATCAGCGTAACCTTCCCCAGGATCTGGAACACCAGTGTTTGGATCACAATCGTGAACAACAAACTCCAATGTTGCGCCAAAACTACCCAAACTATCCAGAAATGCGCATGGATATTCCACAATGACGTATACACTATCGGGTTTGTCATACATCAATTTTTGAATTGGCTGAATTGATTTGATTTCGTATTCTGGTGGGGTGTCTAATCTTACGTGAACTTCTTCCAATATTTGATCACTTAGTGTATTCACACATTCAAATTGCAAAATAACATGCCTGGCAAAGACATGTTTTAATAAACGAACCCGATATTCTGTTTCTGCTTCAGTCAAATCTATTGCTGGAGTTGTTTTAAATATAGGCCCAAGACGTTCAATACCAGGTATCTTAGACAGTTGTTCGCTATAAATCTCTTCAATAGATACCTGTTTAGGTTTACGAACTTCGATTTCGATAACATCTTCTTTAACAGGCTTAGGTTCTTCAGTTGGAATGGAGTTAATATCAAATGGTTCCTCAGGGTGTAGTGAAATGTGATCACGTAAAGCTTTTTCAAGTAAGACAAGATTAGGTTTAGGAACATTAACAATGTAATCATTAATAAGCTGTTCATCTCCAGTATCAAGTATGGCGTTATAGAAAATGGCTCTGTCTCTGACTTCGTCTTCGTCGTCTAGTTCGCATCTAGCAAGAAGAACTCTTATATTTGGAAGAAGTTCTGGTCTTTGAGCTCCAAACTGAGCAACAGCAGAGACTGCTGCAGCTCTTACCGGGCCAGATTCTAGAATAACTCTGTTGTATATATATCGAATATACCTAGATGGTTGACGCGATTTTGGCCCTTCACGCCCTAATAAATGCAAAATACGGACAGCCAAAGCTGTATGTTCACAATCTTCAATAAACTCGCAGAGATGAGCTAACCCCGTTTCCTTTGCTTCTGGATTTTCTTCTACCAAAGCAATTATAGCGTCAGCAATTGCTGCTTTGTATTCCAATCCACCTTCATCTCTAAGCATACCTGCTAGAAAAGCAGCTAGCGATTGATGTTTCCTTGGGAATTTTGTGCATAAGCGCCGTATTGCTTTTACGACAACAATCTTGAATTCATCTGAAATCTCCGATACGAAACTCGATATTTGTTTCATCAGTCGATCAACCGAGCTTTCGGCACCTGTTGCTAATAATGTTGTTACGGCTAATGTAGCCACTGATCGATTTGAATCCGAAATGAGGTTTTCCAAATCAACAGCGCAAGCAGCAACTGCTGTTGGGTGTTTAGCTGTAAGTCTAGCTAATGTACGAGCACCAGCAAGACGAAGTGCTGCTTTTGAGGACCCACAGAACAATTGCAAAACAGAAACTGCTGGAGCTAAATCTCGTGCAGTTTTTCGCAAGTTCACTATCGCGTGAGCAGCCTCATAAATTACCATTTCTGATTTATGACGAAGACAACATTCAATAAACTCAATGTAAGGTTGGGAATTATCAGATTCGTCATCTTCAACCAATTGGGCAGCTAGACGGATTAAAAGACAAAGAGCGTATGGCGATTTTAATGGAGATTTGGCCAAACGTGTAACTAACTTGACTGTTGATAATTTATCATTTTTTCGGGTTGTGGCCACAATGCCTAAGGCGTGGTATGAGACCATTGCATTGTCGGAATTAACAGCTTCCTAAAACGAAAAAAAGTAGAATTAAAATATAATTCAGATTCAACATGTAAACTATACTTGAAAATGATATTTAAATGAATCAATGTTTTTTTAGATTGGTAGATTGTAAATACATGTGTTAATAGCTATTATGAAGAAATGTTCTTCTCTTTTAATGTAAATGTTTTACCCAGTGGTAGCTTGTAAAGGCGAGCATAGGCTTACCATCACTAACATCGTGATATCTGACTAGGTGGTAGAGATTGATACCAATGTCTTACCTATTCCTGCCGCCATAAAGTTAGTGCTTGCCGTTGACATGTTCTGGTTCGCAGGTTAAGGTAGCTGGTAAACTTACTTTTGCTCAAAACCTAACATCCTGGCCTCTGGTAAGGCCTCACCATTACCATCTTTTTTGTCTTTAGGCGGGGTGAATTTCTAACCATCAGGAAATCTGTCCTTGTTTGCCTTCCAATATCAGAAAAATAAATAAATCTGTGTTTGTGACCATATGGTAAGTTTAGCCCCGTAAACAAGCACACTATGTATTAATTAAATATACATGACATCCACAATCAAATTGCTTTCATTTATCAGATAGCGGTATCAAGGGTCTTAAAAACAGGCTATGAATCGAGTAATAAATGTGGTGGAAGATAGGCAGGCCTGCAAGGATCCTAACATTTGACACTTGATACTATCTGCCTACCAGCATGAGAAAACTAAAAAAAATTTGGAAGGTAATTTTAAAGCAGCTAGGTTCAACCAATCGCATGTATGTGTGTCTGTGTGTGGCATCATAACCCCTAAAAAGTTGAACTAACTTTGATGCAGAATTTTTGTTTGAAAGGTGACACAATCATAGATATCAATATTAAGGATAAGTTTCAAAGCGAATTATTAAAAATTTATAATGAAGAGATCTGTACCAAAGTTTTAGTTAATACTTTATGAACATACAAAACAAAAGTGATGAAAATAGTTGTTTTTTTACTGCTATTATAAAATACCTCTTTAATCCCTGAAGGAAAAGAAGGTGTGTTACAAGTTTGACGTATCTGTGTGTGTCGGTCTCAGTCACCATAACTTTTTTGCCGATTTTGATGTTATTTTTATTGATTGATATTATGATTCTTAACTACCCATACATATTATATATAAGTGTTTTGTTGGGGTTATTGAAAAGTTTTAATTTTAACTTTATGATGTCTCTGAAACATCAACCAAATCAAATTTAAGCAATTTTAATTAATTTTGTGACCAAACACATACAAACAGACAGATCATACACCAATCTTTTAAGAATTTTTACACACAGCATTACACCAGGTTTAAAAACATTTATTTTTATGTATTTTATATGACTCTTTAAAAAAAATAGCTATTGTCTGTTTCAAATACACAACAAAAACTATCACTGCTCAGGGTCATGGCCTTGTTTGATGGCTTCCTTCATATTTTAAAAATAATTTGTTTATGTAAAATTGCAGTGGCAATAAAAATTATGTGAGTTGGTTGGGTATGTAAGTAGTGTGTAGTTAGTTAACAGTGTTGAGAGTAGTAGTTAATTAAGTAGTGTGTAATTCACTTAGTCAGCTTTGTTGAAATTATTAATACACAAATAAAAAAATTCACAAATTTTTAATATTAGGGGGGGGTTGCTCTTTCTCAACCCTGCTTTTCCACAGCCTTTAACCCTTGCAGCGAGGCTTCACATAGTTTCTAGTATTATGCCAAGTAGTAGTAGTAACCCAACTATGCCTATAAATTGATGTCTAGAGTTTGCACAGTTTTTTACCAATATGTTATAATACACACCTGTGCTTCATTTGCCCAGCGCTTCACTAGGTCCGGAGCAGTACTTGACAAGTGCAGCGCCGAAACAAGGGCTGCGGAGCTCACAGCTGGATTTCTATCAACTATTGCTTGCTTCATGTATCTCTCGATTGCTTGTAACATGGTACTATCAGTTATACTGCATAGGGCTCTGATAGCCGCTGCCCGATATAAATCTTCTTTACCTGTCATATCTTTCGTTAAGGAAGAAGTGACTATGATTACATCCTGAGCGAGTTTACTCAATTCTTTTATACACAAGTACACCATTCGTCGCAACATCACATCTTTCGATTGAAACAACTTTGTGGTCGCAAAAAACGCATCCGTTGCCTCTGCAGTAGTTAGTTTCTCCCCTTGATTCAGTAAATATAGTATTTTCGATAAAATAAGGGAACATTTTCGCGGATTTACCGGGGATTGGTTAAAATACCGAGCCTCCTGTAAGATTATTGTTTTGTCCAGATTTTGATATGGGTTCCCACCACTATCTTCCTCTTCTTTTTTATCTCTTTTAAACGAACTCATTTTGACTTTCCTTGTAGATTTTATAAGAAAATTATGGGGAGCCGACGAATACAGTTTTGATTTTTTTACACGTCACATCTATTTGGTTGTCAAATGTCAACGTCAAATATGACACTGATTTCCGATGTTATTTTTTAGTTAGTTACCCCTTTTTGGATCGGCTAAAACTGTTAAGCCATGCTGCCATGTCTTCCGTATTAATAAATTCTTTTTAACAATCATGCCATTATTACAGGTATACAAAGTAATGTCAGGGTTTAGTGAGAAGCCCTTCTTCAAATATTCTATTATTGTGAAGTCTATTACATAGTATTTATATACTGTTTGGCGATGCTGTTTGGTGAAGCCCTTAGTACGTGAAAAACATTAAAAATATATGATTTCAAAAGGTTAAGTATGAATTTTGATGATTTTGGGAACGAAATCAAACGTTAATTAGATTTCAATAATTCACAGGTAGCTTAAGTGTGATAAGGCTTTGGCCGCATCAGCTAGTTATAATACACTAATAAATTACATGTGAAATATTTAACGTTTATGTACAAGCACATAAACATTAAATGCTTCCCCTACTAATTAATCAGTAACCCTAATTTTGAATTAATATGAATTCAATGAACATGAATTGATATTCAGTAGGAAGACTGTGTTTGATTCAAAATAAATAATCCATATCTGAAATTCTCTGGACAGAATTTCAATTTTTAAACTGACAACGTCTTATAATTCGATGGAGCCAGCACCAAAAAACAAGACTCATGCGGCGTTACCTCGCTCTGATGCGTGCCATTTAAGGCTTGAAGTGCAAACGAGAGTGCGGAACGCGCGACAAAGAGGCACAATCGGCCTCCGATCGCGTTCTAATGACGTTGTCACGTTCAACTATAGTCAGTAAACCGACTTTAAAGACAACCGCTTTTTTTAAAGCACTAGATTTTGGCAATTGTTCTGCCACTCCATTATCAAAACGATATCCATTTCAAAAAAGTGATGAAATTTAACATCAATAAAAATAATAACATACGGTAAAGGTGTGAAAAGTTCAAAAAGAAGAGGATTCTTACATACATACATACATATCTTCACGCCAAGTCCCTTACGGGGTAGGCAGAGAGTATCGAGTGCCAGACCTCACGATCCTGACAAACCTGTCTTGCTTCCTTCACATTCATTACCCTTTTCATACAAACACGCCGGTTTCGGAGACTCTTGACACCACCCTCGGATAATATCCGATTGATCTGATCGTTAAATGTCAGCCTTGGTCTCCCCGGGTACCTACATCCATCCACATTCGCATTGTATATCTGCTTTGTCAATCTTTCATCTGTCATTCTTTCCACATGCCCGAACCAGCGGAGCATGCCCTTTCGCATTTTAACACCAACACTTTCTTTCTCAGGAAGAGGATTCTTAATTCAACTAAGTACGTAGTACATGTTCATTTTTGCTATAGTGCCTTCAGTCCTCTTTTACAAACCCGCTTAGTACTAGCTTACTTACTGCGCTATTTATGACATCATAGTATTTATCAGGATTTGCATTTCTAAGCAACGAATATTCTTGCAAACCAATAGAATTTATATATATGTATCTGATCCTTAAATATGATAACGGCGATAGTAACATGTCTATGTTGATGATCTTCCTAAGGCGATGGCTTGGATCTGCATCAATGAAAAACAGTTTTACTCTTAATTTTTTATTTAAATTAAAGCCTTCTATGAGCATAAAACATTTCTATAGGAACAATTTATCTATTTGCTATAATATCCTTGTTAACTTTTACTAATATCTTAGTTTCTAAAAAAACCAATCACCGATGTGGGTACAAAAGGTTTTATATTATGATATTCTGTAGTACCTACTACTATTTAAATTATGCGCTTCGGTTTTACACTTTTTACTCTTTTTACATTTTATACTTTTATTTTTAAAGTGGCTGACCTAATTTAAATTTGAGCGAAAAGATTAATTATGTAATAAAAATTCTATGTAATATAGATCTTAAAATATTTAAAATACATTTGGATTTCCGACGCTTGACGAATATAGCCGAAGCATATTAAATTTAAATAGTATTATCCTGTAATCCTTTGTTTATGGAACTACAAGATACAATGTAAAAACCAACTTATCTATCCAGCAGTCAAAGTCGTTAATAAAACGCTATTTCATGAAACGTCTCACAACACATTTTTTTGTTGTTATTATCACTATTTGCTGGATAAAAAACTCAATAAAAACACTAATTCTTACATTAAAGACGCTGTTTACTGAAAAAATAAGTTGGTGGCCGTCATTTTTATCGTGAGACACTTCTTAATAGTATCAAAAACTATAAATAATGACAGTGTTTAAAAATCTACATTCCCTTATGAAAGTAATCCCTTGTTACTTAGCTACATGATTGTACGATAAATATTTGTATAAAGCTATTGTACCTAATACCATATTTTCCTAATATGTATAAATCGTTTATGAAATATAATCGTCGTTATTGTTATTGAATATCGTTATTGAAATAAAACGTCGAATAACATTTCAAAATCGTTCCTCACTAGCTTTGTATGTCAGAAGCTAATTTGAAGCAAATTTTGTAAATATACAAAATTTAGCTTCAAATTACCTAATAGAAAAATTAAAATAAGCCAATATTTTATAACTAGGAATCAATTGAAAATACAAATAAATTACATAAAATTTTCGGCAGTAGGTTCGACCCCGCTTAACATCGCGCAAAACATTTGACAGGGTATTTCATTATATCATCGATATAAAAAATTAATAAATCAGTCAATAGAATAAACAAATTCATAATTACTTATTTCAATTTTTATTCACTTCATTGGCACTTTATTTTAACGTCTTAACTTACCTTAAATGGTTAAATAGTTTTTAATGAGTGTTATTCAACGCTGCTAAG
>NJDD01006700.1:278099-295796 GCA_002245505.1 Calephelis nemesis | reverse complement strand
AATATGTCACGTAATGAGAGCATGTATAAGACTGATATACCATACCGTCAACGTCAAAGATTTTTTTTAAATGTAGATAGCATTATTAAAAATAATTTTGAAGTACATCCATGCAATTATCCTTATTATAAATCCTTATTTTTTTTAATATTTAGCCTAAACTTAAATTTTGTTGAGCCAAAAACTGTTTTGTTCATCAGTCTTACGTAATAATTTTATGTTTTATTTTATTAAAATAGTATATATATTTAGTGGCAAGAACTTTACCACTGTCTCTTTAGAACTATGTCGCACAACTTGATGTAAATATTATGAAAATTTGAATTGTAATTGAACAATATGTTACACATTAACCTCAGCATTTCAAAGAACTAGCGGAACGTTACTTTGAAAAAACTGCTGCCACCCGAATCCGGTGTTAGCATCCGCGTGTGACTACACACCGGTCGCGAACGTGCCCCCAAATCATAGAAGACCCCGCCACGTGTTATCGGATCCTCCGGACCCAATAACCGCGGCGAACGCTCTACTTCCTCCTCCAAACCAGAACACGACAAACTCATAACACAACCACATCACACGACACCGTCGCCGCCGGTCTCGGCGACGAAGACCTCTCTTGCGCCCGGCGCGGCGCCTGACGCCGAGAGACGAGCCGCCAATATTCCTCCTTCCAATCCACCCAGTAACCAGAACGCAGCACCAAGTCGAGGTACGGTCTCCCGGGAGACAGCCCTTGGTGCTGCCGTTGCAGGTAACAGTCCCATGCATTTAAATAAAGATGTCTCGGGCTGATCACTTTGCTCGGCCCACAAAGCTCGGTGAAGTTGCAAAAAGTCGCGAGATTAGCAACAAAATTAGTCATAACAAACCACATTAACCTATCTTCACCACTAGTCAACATAGAAAAAAATTGTTAATTTTCTTAAACTTTCATTTTCCATTATGGTCCTTTGAGGGTTGATTTTTGAAAAAACAATCCTATGTTTAAACTCGTATCTTTTAGTATGCGATTATCATTTTTTTGTAATCGGTCCCAATAGTTTTATTATTAAAGCATAGCGGACAGACAGACTTTCGAATTTGTAATATTAGTATGATTTGTACAAATATTGAAAAAAAATTTTACGTAATAAATATAACGATAGTTTAGAAAATTATAATATTTGTGTATGAGTCACAGTTGAATTTTCAAATTCAAAGAATATGTGAACAGACAATCATAAGTAAGTATGTAAGTACTTACTGAGGATTGTAATTTTACAATCATGATACATTAAAATTTAGTCTTGTTAGTGTGATCCTAGCACTAGAGTTTGCACTGTTTATAAAACTGCAGATAAATTAAGGGAATAGTACCTACACATTATTTTGTTAATTATTCCGATTATTACAAATAAAACAATTGTATTTGTAACGTTAATGTACGTATATATTATGTACTTATCTTTGGTTATTCAAATTAGTATTAAGTATCTACTTTATTTTCGTTATAAGTGCTTAACGTATGTTAATGTGAAAGAGTCTTTGTTTGAATGTTTGTCCGTCAACCACGCAGAATCTGCTGAACGGATTTTGATAAAATTTGACATACAGACAGGGTGTGAGCTGACTTGGGCGATATAATATTTTTTATCCCGATTAAATGCTCCCTTGGTAATTCCACGCGAGCGAAGCCGCGGGCGGAATGATAGTATCAGTTTATTGTGTAAGACTTTCTAACCTGAGTTGAATGAACTCATGAAATAGATACCAGAGATAGGGCTGGCAACACCTTGCAAAAAGAAGGTGACCTTATTGATAAAAAGCTGTTTCTTTATTAACAAAGTTTAATAGACCTAGAGGGTTACTCTTGAAGCTCGATCCATGTCATTGAAAATTGGAATCGAGTATGGTCATTTAGGGTACTTTGAACACGATACCGGGGAATGATTAACATTTAGAGAATATTTAACAATAAATTAGTTTGTTGGATTTGTTAAATTTATTTGTAAGTAATTGTTAATAATCTGCTAGTACTGTGACACTCGATTCCAATTTCCAATTCCCATGATATCAAGATTCAAGAGTAACCCTACTAGAGCCCATTTCTTTTTTGATTACGGATCTAAATTTGTTGCATAGGTACTCGCTAAACTAATTTTGAGTAATCGCTTTCTCCCTTCAACGACAGTTATAGAAAGAGAAAAAACACGTTTTGTGCATGACGTGTCTACAGACTTACAATATATTCCTCAGAAAACGTTGATTGAAAACGTCACGAGTTTACTTGTCCGGATTGATCCGCTGTGTGTAAAATGTTCTATTTCTTTTCTTTTTGTTTCTTTGGATGAATATAGCACACATTTAAAATAAGTTTAGTTGGTGATAAGTAGGTATACCACCATTACCAGAAGTATGTATGTACTATGTACACAGCTGTATCTAGTGTGATAGAGAAAGGAGTATAAAGACGACGCCATTTCAAGTCCCATTCTTCATCCGATAGCTGGCAGCACCATTCTAGCCAAACCACACCTTATACTTTAGTTTAAAAACAAAGGCTCACTATTTTGTCATGACTTCAAAAACGACTCCGATTCATACACAATTTTCTTGTTATTAGATAAAGTGTCAGATTTTCGTTTCCTAACACATAAACCAAAAATGGCTTTAACCTTTTGACTTGATAATTGTCTAGATAAAATATAACAAGCTAATAGTAGAATAAAACTAAGTAATACTTTGGATAATGGGGGTAGGACGATAACTGTTAAGTATACAGTATTTTCAATGTAATTTGGCAGGCCCTCTTGATTCTGAAAACAAAGAAAAAATAATTAAACAATTTTCAATTTTTGTAAAAAAGTAAATAAAAAAAAGTAGCTAAGACACTTGAGGCATGTGTAATGTAAACGCTGTAAAACGCAAATTTTTAGTGGGAATCAGCAAAAGCCAAAAAGTACAAGATTACTAATTTCACAAGCTTACTCATAAACAAGCCTCTGTGAAAACTCATGAACTTGCGCCAAGCAAACTCATTAACAATGGTATAAATAAATAAATATTCCTAGACAAGTTATACAAATTGAATCTAACCGAAAGTAAAGAGTAGGTACCTAAAATGACATATCTGATTTCAAAACCAAAGATTGCATGAACAGATATTCAAGAGTATATACTGGAGTCGGAGTATGATATTATGCCTCTAGGGCAGGGGTGGGCAAATTCTTTTGACCGCGGGCCGGTATATTAAAAAAAATCTAGTGGCAGGCCAGTTAATTAAAATTATTCTTAAGGCGGGCCGGTTAATTAAAACACCTAAATATAGCAGTAAATATTACGATTATAAAACGTTGTATAAATAATAACATCAGACATTCTATTTTTATTTTACAATCCTTTATTAAAACAAAATCTATTTATGAAGTCTTAGTATATGAAATACGCAATATATATATGTTTGAAGTATCGATCCAGCATTTTAATTGTTCAAATTTCAATAGTCTTTTAACATTTCGACCATTAATTTTTTTAAGGAGGTTGATATTTTCCAAAAAAAAACCTCTGCGGGCCGGATTAAAACCTCTCACGGGCCGGGTCCGGCCCGCGGGCCGTAATTTGCCCACCCCTGCTCTAGGGTATGTCCGTTTATTATTGGTTGTTACGTACGCGCCTTTTTAGAAGTTGCGTCGCGATATTTTGACGAAAGTTCTATATTTATTAGTTATATAAACAAGAAAGGAGTCTGTTAGAAGCAATTTGTTATTTTTGTTGATTCTCTTTTAAGTCGGCTCAGATCAAAGCAAATCTCTGAATTCTAGCTTTAGTGTAATAAAACACAGTGACTTAATAAAGTTGTGACATTTTGTTAAACTTGTGTTAAATTATATAGATAGATACATACCTACATACATACATATCTTCACCCCAAGTCTCTTTCAGTGTTGGCAGAGAGAACCGAGCGTAATCGGTATGGTAAGCATAAAAAAATAATTGAAATTTGTACAACTTTAGGCAAATATTATAAATTATACTCAACACTAATTATTATTAGTTACTAAAAGTAAAACTCGCTTGTAATCGTGAGGTACAAGTGGGTTCTGTAGGTTGAATGTTACTTACATATTCCATCCATGACAATGGCAACACCATATTGGAAAACTTGTTATACTCCGGATAGTTAAAACTGGAAAGGTCGTGGATACGAAGGTTGCTCTGCATCCTCGCCACTGAGATAAATGGGATTCCGGTTATCTGGAAATGCATTAAACCTTTAAGCATAAAATAATAATGTACGTTTAATCATTTTTGGCAAAAATAAACAATCCCTTATCCCAACAAATATTGCCCAGGGCTTGTAAACCGTTTTATTTGAAAACCTTAATAAAGTGTTACCTATTGACACGGCACCAAAGATACACTAGTTAAAAAAATGTTATCTTAGTACGCCAAAGTGGCTAAGAGATTGATAATTTATTACTGCATTAACATTGACAGTAAAAAAAAATCTTATATACATGACCAGGCAGCATATTGTCTCGTTATGTAGTAGGTATTCTTTTAGAATCAGACATCGGTATTTTTTAGGCCTTTTGATGTGATGATCCATGGACTCCGCTGGGATGCAGGTGGCAATCTCAAGAGCTATCGGAATGTTACTTTGAGATAACGGTTGCCTACTAGAGCCCGGTGTTAGTTGCCGCGTGTGACTACACGCCAGCTGCGAACATGCTCACCAAGTGTAGAAGACCCCGTCACACCCTACCGGATCCTCCGGACCCAATAACTGTCGCTAGCGCAAGCCTCCCAAATACAAACTCTCAAAAGAGTAAGTACACTACATCGTCGTCGCCGGTGTCAGCGACAAAGATCTCTCTTGCGGCCGCCGCCTAACGCCAAACGACGAGCCGCCAATACTCCTCCATCAAGTCCACCCAGTAATCAGAACGCAGCACCAAGTCGAGGTACGGTCTCCCGGGAGACAGCCCTTGTTACTGATGTTGTAGGTAACAGTCCAATGCATTTAATGTAGTGCACTTAATGTAATGATACTCGGCCCACAAAGCTCGGTGAAGTTGCATAAAATCGCGAGATTAGCATCAAATTAGTCATTAAAAAGAGAGTCGATGATTTATCAAGATGTTTTCAGAAAAACGAACAGTTTTTCTTCTAACTTATGAAAATAAAAAAGTACCACAAAAGTCCATACCGGTTCGACGTAAAGGTATGAGTTGTGTTTACTCCGATCTGGGGTAAGTCCGGTGACGTAGGTATCTTTCGGAGGAGATCCGGTGTAAAAGTGGGGATATGAAGCCAGCAGAGGGAAATCTGAAACATGAAACATTACTTAGCTAAGTACATTATATACTAAGCAAACTTTTGTGTTATTTTTTTAGGTGGTCGGGGATCTGTAAGAAATATGCTGGGTGCACCTAGTGGTTACAATTTACTTTCTGTACTCATAATTATAATTAAAATCGTTTATAATTATATATTAAAAACATATAATTATGGATGAACACTGCAATTACTTGGTACTTGGACTTGGTTAATTTCACGTATTATCATCAGACTTACTGAAAAAGCATTTTGATGTGTCGCTTATACCAGAGGGCAGTGGAACCTCTGTGTTGTAACAATCTGTTGTGTTAGATAATCTGTCGAACACGTTCTCTGTCAAGTTGAATCTGTAGATTGGTAAGCCATGCAGCATCACTTCCTCTGTTGAAATAAAACAAAGTTATTAGTAAATATTTGTTTTTTTTTTAATTTATGGCAGTACGTAAATGAATTTAACATCTAAAACACGATTTTACCTTAACATGAACTACAATTGCAGACAATGGATGATCTGTATCCGGATTTACCATTTACCAAGAGTGTCCGAAACCGGTGTGTTTATATGAAAAGGGTATTAAATATGATTGTGAAGGAAGCCAGAAAGATTTGTAAGGATCGAAAGATTTGGCACTCGATACTCTCTGCTAACGCCTTATGGGCCTTGGCGTAAAGATTATCAAACATATATTATTTATAACGATAACTGTAAAAGTAAAGCTGATTATAGACCATACAAAGCAATTAATTATTAAAATTTAAAAAAACATTAACAACTAACTTTTTTTTTTCCCATCAAAAAAATTTCATGTAAAATGTTACCATGATGAACACATAAGTTTGGCCCTGTGATAAATATATCAGGTTTAATGTAGAGCCCATCTTAAGAATCTACACGGTCTAACTCTACCGATCCTAAATTCATAAATTCTGCATATCAGTAGTAATTAATGTATGTTTCTTACACACATTGCAATTATAGTTTTGTTAATAGCGAAAAATCTACAACCAGTCGTAACATTTTAATCGAATAATATTTCAATTTATTTTTTAGGCAATTGGATTGAAACAATTCAGGCTTATGATACTAGCATCCCTACTTAAAACTGAATTATTAAAAAAATACTCACTATCGAAATATAAAGGCATTATTTTACACACAGTTTTCCTTAAATACAGCAAGACATCTTCCTTTTTTATGTACTGGTGGTACATTACACCTTCTGTGGCCCCCGTTACTCGATCTGGACATGTCTGAAATAGGAAAGACGTTATACCTATCAAAAATCTAACATCAAGTTAAGGGGTTTGGGCCCAGTTGGCGATAAGCTTGCTACCTATCACACTGTAGGACTTAGTGTCTTCGCCTAGTCATGGGTGCCCTGGTTTTGGCTCTGTCTATCTCTTCGGAAATAAGGGTTTTGAAGATCCTTTTTTTTAACAAATGCTTATCACGATTGTCTCTTTTTCTAAGAGTCTTGAGAAGTCAATGAACACATTTAAAACGAAAGAGAGGTCGGTAAATAGAGTGAGTCAGAAATATTTAAAAGTGACATCAGGTTTTTGTTCGTAGTGTACCCTCTAGTAGTTAGTAGCTTCATAGTTACCTAAATCACTTTATATTTGACAGTTGAACTTTTTGTTAAATTTAAACCAACCTTAGATTGTAAAACTTTCATTACCTCATAATCGAAGTATACGAAAAATTATGCATTATTAAATATAAGCCAAAAGTTCCTTCTAGAATTTTGAATAACAACAAAACTTACAGGCGGAATATCCTCCTCCATTTTACAGACTGTTAAAAACATTTAAAAATGTGGCGCCGTCAGCATTTTAATCACACACAGCACATTAAAACTAAAAATTATGTCTAGAATTTCATTATCTTGACATCGAGGTACGGAAAAAGTATGCTTTGTTCATTAATCAAAAACCACTTCTCGGATGTTGATAAAACTTGTATGGAGCATCCTCTGAATTATTACATACATTTTGTAAAAAGAACCATCAAAATCTGAATGGATTGGCCGTGTCATCGAGTAACACGAAAAATCATCCATCAAATAAATCATACAAAAAAGTGTAATGATTTCACAACCTCCTCCTTTTTGGAGCCGGTTCAAAAATATACACACCTCAGGGTTGTATCCAGTCATTTGGGGAACACCTCGGAGCCTGTCAATTTTGAAGAAATTCTCGTGA
The DNA here is from genome assembly GCA_002245505.1 of Calephelis nemesis. NCBI lineage: Eukaryota > Metazoa > Arthropoda > Insecta > Lepidoptera > Riodinidae > Calephelis > Calephelis nemesis. The sequence goes on along the minus strand of NJDD01006700.1, from coordinate 288,272 downwards.
CCCCACCTAGGACCTATCTTCACTGTCACTTCGTCAACGAAGTCATAGTATATCTGAAAAAATAACCCATATATGATCGAATTGTAAAATCTAACCCATCAGGTTAGTCCATATTATATTACTAGCTGAGCGGACAGAATATCGAGTACTGTTTTTTTTCATATGAACTACTTCTTACAACAACAACTAACAAAACAAAAAAGAATAGTAAAATTGAGCTTTAATATTAAAACGTGAACCAAAGGGAAAAGGAAATTAATTAATTTACCTATATAAGACAAACCGAACCGGCGAACTTTGTATCTCTTGACATTAACAGTAATTGTTAACAGGTGGAAAAAAAATTGTTATCCAAATTTTCCCTGAAAATTTTCCAGTTTGTCTCTTGATAAGAAACTTTTCCTGGCGGAAACTGACTTTTATACTTATACCAAGAAGCTTATGGCTAGAACTTATACTTACATCATACTTATACACATCATACTTATGTACATAATATTTTAAAATAAGGAAAAAAAGACAAGCCCGCTGAGTTTCTTGCCGGATCTTCTAAGTGTGAGGCCGCGTTCTCTCTGGTGGTAGATTTTTATTATTATATAGACGCGTCAGAAGTGCCTCTTGTAACTTGTAAGTTAACGTGAAATAAAGTTAATTTTGAATTTTGGAGTAATTTAAAGAGAAAGTACTAACAACACTAAGAATCCCAAGATTCGTGATGGGCAGCATCCCTGGGACGTACTGATGCGCGGTATCGAGGATACTCTCTCGGAATTCCCACAGAAATTCGTGGATCGTCTTTCTGAGGAAGGGCTCCTTGGGGTGCGTGCTGAGCATCATTTTGAAGGCAGTACGGAGGAAGTAGTTGGAGTCGTGAAGTTGTGACATCATTCCCTGGAATCAAGAATTTTTTTTTAGGATTTTATATGGCAATATTAGAATTTAGCCAACGTCGAAGGGCGGGAGAGGTTATATTTTTTTTCGATTATAGAAGGGAAACAAGCAATCTTTCCTGATTGTTAAGATATTCATACCGCCTAGAGACACCAAAGGTGGTAGTAATGCGTTGCCAATCTGAACCCGGGATGTTTGGCCCGCGAGCAAAAGTAAGTTTATATATGATGATGATGAGATATGTACGACTACTATACTTTTTTGTTTCTGAATCTAAGTTGTAAGTTTTTTTTTCTTTAAAAGTGCGTAATTACTTCTGAGTTGGTACCATTTCCTACAAGTCTGGATCTGATGATGGAAACCCAGATGAAATTATTCAGTTTTTTCTACTTTGATTAAAACTTAAGAGTCGATTTTTTTGCAGCTTTTATTTGCCTTAATTAGTTGACTGTTTCAGTACTGTATTAATTTACTATCTGTATCTATTGTTACTATCGTTACTATTACCATCCGTTTTAAAAAAAATAACAAAGAGAAAAAATCGCTTCAGACAGGATTTGAACCTACACGATTTGAACCTGCAGGATGTAAAAGGGTGCAGGTTCAAATCCTGTCTAAGGTATTTTTTTTCTTCATGGGATCGGAAAATTACTGGAAATGCAAAAACATACTAATACTAGCTGTACCTGCGACTTCGTCCTCGTTGAATTTAACGAAAAAGGTATTTACTAAATTTAGAATTTTTCTAAAATAAAATGAGTTAACGTTCTTCCATTGCATCAGCTACTTGCCGGTGAAAGTCCTGTCAGCTTGAGTCCAGCCGTTTCAGTAATAACTAATAAGCCGCACGCGGAACGCACAGACACAAAAATTAAAAATATGTTATTTTAGTACTGTGTAAACATTTGTATGCAAGCAGTAAAAGGAGGTTATTTAGCGTCTCGCCCCGGCTTCGCACGGTTATCAAATATACATATAAACCTTTCTCTTCAACCGCATCAAAATCCGTTGCGTAGTTTCAAAGATTTAAGGCCCCATACTCAGTCAGCCAGAAGAGCCAATCACCGCGCTCCCCCGTTCCATGATTACTATGAACAATGGCGCTCTAAAGTAAACGTCTTAAGCGACAAATCACTATTTTTGACACTATAAAAGTAATTTGAAAAAAATTATAAAATCTGAAACACTTATCTCTTAGGTTTAGTACTTATCTATGTTTATGTTTAATCTGGTGTCGATATTTTCATATTTGAAGTAGACATTTGCGTTTTGCTTTCAAAAAAGGGTTAACTTTTTGATTTTTTTCTATCGAGCAAAGTGAAATGAATCGTGTTTTGGAAACTAGTCTAGTAAAGCATATTCATGTTAATCTTGTGCATTTTTGTCAGCAAGATCCATGATTGCTTTGTATGAAAAAAACAGTAAACTGCTAACGTATTTTAGCGTATATGACCCCTTAAGCATACAAAGGGGCATAGGACGTTATTTTATATTATATAGTGAAGCAGACACTTCAGTTTTGAAAGATTTAAGAAGATTTAATAGAATTGTATAGATGCATACAGATTATACTTAAATTAACATCTTCTATCAAATGTTTTTTTATTTACAGTTTTGTAGGCATTTTCTTTTTGCCTAACACATTATGTCTCGATGAATCAGCTATGAACGACCTCTGCAAGTCATAAACCTCTGTAAGTACCGGACGATAAAAAACCTTTGCCATTTATTGTTTTATTAAAAGCAGTAATTAAAAGATGTGTGAGATTATTCCGCAATTATATGGCCATGACATGGTTAAAATGTTTGAAAAGTTTAAAAACGATCAAGTAAGTATTTCCAAATGTTTCACACATTCGAGCAATCTAAAGTTTATAATAGGCCAATGGTTCCCAACTAGTTTTTATAGTCTTAACTAGTTCTATCACGTCTTATGTTTTTAACCTAAGTTTAGTTAGCACCCATGAATGTACCCATTAATGCTAAACTATAAATTCTCATTTATTTACTAATTAGCTTCTGCCCGCGACTCCGTCCGCGCGGATGTCGGTCTGAAAACTGAAAAATTAAGATTTTTTTTCTACGTATTTTGCTAGGATAAAAAGTATCCCATTTTATGCCCTGAATAATAAGGTATAATTATACCAAGTTTCGTCGAAATTGAACCGTTAGTTTTCACGTGATGTCTGAACATACAGACCGACAGACAAATTTTTTTTAATCACATTTTTGGGTTTGGTATCGATCCAGTAACACCTCTGCTACTTATTTTTTCAATATTTGCAATGTAAAGAATTGACCCTTCCGGCCTGTTCACGACTTTCGGTCTAGAGCGGCGAGCTGGGAGCGGAAGCGTTGTACACGCCACCTAACCTCAGTAGCGGTTAGCGGCACCGGTAAAGGTTGATGTATTCAAAACATGGTCAATAATAATATAATAATAATAAATAAATAAATATCCCTAGACAAGTTACACAAATTGAATCTAACCCCAAAGTAAGCAAATTATTTGCTTGTGTTATAGGTGTTAGTCAACGATACTAATACATAGAAATATTTAAATAGATACCAGAATATATTTCACAAACACCCAGACCCGGAAATGCAGACATCTAAATGTTCATCACACAAATGCCTGCCCCCGTCGGGAATCGAACCCGAGTCTCGCGGTTCGTCGATGCAGTTAGGTGAGTACGTTAGCCACTCGACCAACGAGGCGGTCAAATAGTATGTCTTTACCTAAAATATCCTATCTTTGTTTTGAAAACTGCACATTTTCACATCATTGTTTTTATTTATATAGCTGTCAATTGAAGGTAACTTATCATTAAATTCTGGAAAACATTGTTTTATTTCTTCCTTTTTATATTTATGTTGGGGATGTTTCGACATCTATGTTGATGGTCGATTCATAACTTCTGCGATAAAAGCTTCCGTGTACATAATATTCGCTACAAAAATCGTCTTAAATATTTTATTCCACTGAATACGCTCCCCACGCACCGCCGTCTGTGCCGCTCTGTCTCGTGGCGTCTCGCACTCAATCACTTATACGTTTGTTCTCGCCGCTCTGCAAACCGCGCGCCGCTGTAGCGATCCGCCCGGACAAAACCGCGCGCGTTTCCGCTGTGAGCGGTATTTCGTGGCGTGCTTCATACATATTTTGTATGATTTTGATTTTACCGCACGCCGCTCCGCACTAAGCTGCCGCTCACAGCGGCAAGGTCGTGAACGGGCTCTTCTACAGATTTATTATATGTATAGATATGTGCAAATAAATAAAATTAAAATGTCAGTTTGTAATGAATATCCGCTTTTACTAAATGCATATGACTGTATACTAAAACACATTTTTTACAATGTTTGTCTGTTTGTTCCGGCTAATTTTTAATTTAAAGTAGGTATATAAAAAAAACATACCAGAACAGCGAGATTAGGTACAATAATGGTAGAGTTCATGTCTATGTTATTCTCGTCAGGTAGATAGATGAGGCGTCTGGTTGCAGTATATGTCATGGTGTCGTTGTCGTTGAATCTGATATTGCTATGTTCTAGTTTCTCTCTGGAACCAATTGTGTTTTTATATTTTTTAACGCGGTAAATAAAGTAAGTGAGGATATTTTTTTTATAGGAAATGGAATTCCTACAATAAGTATCTTCACGAATCACGTCCCACAGAGGAAGGCAGCGCTAAAACCAGGGTACTCTCTATTTGACAAAAGATTAATTCTAAAACGTGACAGGTGGCAAATTTACCGCCAATTGGGTAATCTAATCCCGGGCAATGCTGTATTTTTAAAAAAATTAAATCAAAACGTTTTGAATGACCCGGCCCAGGAATCGAAGCCGAGACCTAATGTAGTCAACATCAACACCAGTCTGGTTTTCATTACCGGTATTTATTATAAAAACAAAACCTTTTTGACTAACACCAAGTTTGGGGCAACAAAGTTTTTGTTTTTATATTAAACTAGCTGCTCCGGCGAACTTCGTTCCACCCGTTCAGTTTGTATGGGAATCATTAAAATATTGTTTTCCCATTTTCCCTGCAACTTTTCCCAGTTTTCTCTTCATAAAAACCTTCTCCTGATAATAACTAACACAATAAAAAAAGAATTAGCCAAATCGGTCCAGCCGTTCGAAAGTTATGCGCTTACCAACACATTTAGCTATTCATTTTTATATATAAGACTAGCGGCTCGCCCCGGCTTTGCACGGTTATTAAATGTACATGTAAACCTTCCTCGTTGACCACTTTATCTATTAAAAAAACAGAATCAAAATCCGTTGCGTAGTTTTAAAGATTAAAGCATACAAAGGGACATGGGGACAGAAGAAGCGACTTTGTTTTACACTATGTAGTTCCTTCTAAATTGTCTTATCGCCTCTTTACAAATACAAATACAAAATATTTATTTAAGAAAAATACACATGTTTTATGATTGATTAATATCAACCTCCGTACTAGTTAATAATTTAACTGTGTGACGGTAGATTGAGATTCCTCTTTCACAATAAGCCGCAGGCTTTTCGAAGTTGTTTAAAACTTGTTTTGAATCGGTACATAGTATACGATAGTTTTTAAGATAAACATGATTTAAACAAAAGTAAAATATTATTATATGGCCAATAAATTTTAACTACTAGAGCAGTTAAAGGGCATTTGAATTAGGTATACATAATAATAATAATAATAATATTAAATAAAAATATATATAAAAATATAATTTGAATGCACAATTTGCATGCTTTGGTCTGGTGGTCGAGTGTTGGCTTTGACTTTAGGTGGTCTCGGATCCTGTTTCCCGGTCAGGCGAGGTTTTAAGATACCACGAAGTTTGTCATTAGGCAGTCTTACTAAATAAGAAAAATAGTTTAGTTTAAAGTACAAACTTTGGGTACGACATCTGCTTACTTACTCGTAGTAAGCGGATTTATTAATGTTAATAAATAAGTGCTGCCACTAGATATTTAATATGAGAATTGTGTGTTGCCAACTCTTCTGAGATTCTCTTTGTTTAAGATTTTTAATTATTTATACGGGATAAAATCAATCATTTATGTTCTCTTTGTTTAGTTTATTAATATCAAACCGAAACACGATAATAGCAAGCACTCGCGCTATGATGGCAGGAAAGATAAAGCTGATACCAATCTGGGCAAGTGGTCTTTGACTCTACCATCTACTCGGTTTACCTGTACAATAAAATGAATATAGACACTACTTACAAATAAACTATGGGACCTATCTCCTGCATGTTCATCTTGGCATCCAGTCCCTGCAGGAACCGCTCGTGGTTCGTCACGTTGAATACGTACGCCCTCATTTTCACCTTATCGGGGGGGTCGGCCCACCATTCGTAAGGGGGAAGGCCTTTGGACAGATTAATATTAAATCTAAGTTGTACGGTAAAGGTTATTACAAGATATCAGAATATTTAGATGACAGAAATGCTTGGGATTAATTGCAATTGCAATTGTATGTGGACAATCTCTACAAATTAATTAAATGTAATATACTTATGTAAATTTTATTTATAATAAAAAAAAGACTAGCCCGCTGAGGTTTTTTCGCCGGATCAACCTAGTGTGTAGTTTTAAGAATTACATAGGGGCGTCACAAGAATCTTTGTAAAGATCCATGTGAATAGATAGATTTTGAGTTTGAGTTTAAGACATTTTTAATAAGAGGTAAGAGAAGGGTACCTAATGTTTGACTTCCATTTTTATGTATGTTAAACGATTTCTCCATAATTTCTAAATCGATTTTTTTTTATTTTAAACAGCGAACCTGGAGGTGGACCTAGCGCCGACAAGTGTGGGTCCAATGATGGGATCCCAGGGAAATCGATAAAATATTTTTTGTGTACCTACCTGGATACATACATACATAAATACATACAAGTACAGTACATATATACATATACTTAGGTACGCCCAGTCCCTTCTGAGGTAGGCAGAGAGTATCAAATGCCAAATGTCACGATCATTGCAGATCTGATCTCTACCGACCAGCCGCCAGGCTCGAGCTCGATTCCCGACGGAGGTAGATATTTATATTTCTGATGAAAATTTAGATATCCGCATTTCCGGGTCTAGGTGTTTGTTAAAATTATTGTGATATCCATTTAATTATTGCTATGCACTTTTTTATGGTACTGGAAGGCAAACAAGCAGACGGATTTTCTGATGGCAAGAAATTCACGCAGCCTAGAAAAACCATAAGTGGTAATGCTGCGTTGTCAACCTAAGGTCGGGATGTTAGGCCTCGAGCATATTTAGTTAGTATACCTGCTACCTTATCCTCCCAACCGGAATACGTCAACGGCAAGCACTAGCGTTATGGCGGCAGGAATTGATAAGGGGGTGGTACCAATCTGGGCAAGTCGGTGCGAAAGTCTACCACCCAGTAAGAAATCACGATGTTAGTGACGGCCTGTGCTCGCCTTTTACGAGCTACCTTGCACAGGAAGGCAGATGGTCTATTCTGCAAAGGAGCCCGGACCAATACGGAGAAAATTAGAATCTTTGACTAATACCCATAACACAAGCATGCAGCTTGTGGAACTTGTCCAGAAGCAATTTTTTTAAGTAACTCACCTGGTCTCATATTCAGTTTCTCCCATAGCATTATATCTAATGGCCTAATAATAAAGCCGGTAAGTGATATAATTATTAACATAACGCCCCACACGATTTTGGTCACAGGATCTGAAAAAAATTAAGCTGTTTTTAAAATCAGCCAGTGCACTAAAAAAAATTCGATACCTAAAAAATGCCAAATCAATTCGCTGACTTTTGAAAGCCCTCAAAAAAAATTAATCCACACCTATCATGGGGAAAGTTCTGAGGAGTTGTTTGGTTTAATTCCAGTCGCTGGTTTCCACTTTCGGACTTCGCGACAGAGTTTAAAGTATCATGACTACCATCTTGATGCGTGGCAATCTACAACTGTGCGATTCTAAAGACATTTTTTACCCTGCATAATACCTTTGTGGAACCAGCTCCCGAGGGCGGTGTTCCCAAACAACTATGACTTAGGGACCTACAAGAAAAGAGCGTTCTCATTCCTTGTGGGCAGAGGTGATCACTTTACATCAGGTGACCCACTTGCTCATTTGCCTCCTCTTATATAAAAAAAACTTAAAGAAAATGGAGGCCACTATATTTTTGTAAGTTTGTAGCAAGATTGTAAAAATTTATTTGATGATTACTATTTTTTATGTCATTCAAGGGTCTTTTATTTCATGGCTATTGGTTTAGCGATTTTTTTAACCCCTAACCCCCAAAGTCGATTTCTTGCTGTCATACTGGACTCATATTATTATTGTTATCTCTGTAGCCGTTTTCGAGAAATCATGTCTACTTCATATATACTTATAGTTAAATAAGGTTAATATCCCCTCTGTGATCGGTGTTAGATAGGGCCTTACGAGATGCCGGGTTCAAATTCTGGGTCGGGCAACAAAAAGAAAATGTATCCACTGGTTATGTTCCAATTTTCTAATAAAAGAAACGTTGCCATGTAAGAATTGGATACATGTTCGGTTGGCAATAGGTTTGTCACCTTAGGTTTTGGACTCAATATCTTCGGCTAATCGTGGGTGTCTTGGTTACACCTCAGTCTGCTATTTTGGGAATACAAACGTGAATATTTTATTAATATTATTGTTTATTAATCTAAAATTTTGTGAAGGTGTCCAAATATGTAGACATAGGTTCGTTTTATTAACCAGTCACTCTTAATTAGCTTAACCGATCGCACCGAAATAAACATACGGATAGTCGTCGATAGTCTACGACCCGAAGAAGATGGTAGACTATTTTTCAACGCGCTAGGGTTATACTCGGTCAGTTGTTCCTTCCTGAGACTAACCAGTAGCTGTCATTTATCAGTAAATTTAATGTTGATTATTTATAAATACTTGAGATAGTCTTGCAAGGAGTATTTAACCAATCAGTTCACGATATGTTTTTTAATATATATTCATTTAACAAATTAGTGAAAGTCTTTTCTAATTCGCATCTGGGTATGGTCGTGAAAAATTGTACAATTATTATTTTTTCTCTGTACCATTTTTATTTTTATCATAATTTCAAAGTTATTGGAGGTATGAGATTTGTTGTAACTTCTTTTGAAAGAAGAGAATTTGTCGAAATTATTTATATTAAGTATAACCTATTTCTAAGAATATTTTTTTTATTATAATTTTTTGTTGTATGCCTTGCGTTTTACTTCCATACAAAAACTTGTTGTCCAACTACAACCTTCGCATCGTGAATTACCAACACTGCCAAAACTAATTTGTTTTTTATATGTTTAAGTTGCATTTTATATTTACGATACTTTCTCGACATGTTTTTTAATGTTACTAAATAAATGTCGTCATAGATAAAATTCTATTCGTTATTTAAAAAGTGTCCACTTTTTTTATAAGTGTGTAACGTCATGAATGTAACGTTAATTTCTACAATTTCTTAGGAGTAATGTGTTTGTTTTTGCCATTTCTATAAATAGCAACACTGTTGACCATGATGCCAACATTCAGAAACTAAAATCGGCTATATTTTTTCGTGAAAGTTGTGATTTGAGTCGGACATCAGAGTGTCGCCGAAAATATTGTAATTTTGTGTGTTTGATTGCAAGGTAAGTACTGCCTATTAAATTTTACAGTTAAGGTGTTCAAAAAAGTTTATTGTAATAAAAAACGGTAAGCATAAGTTACAATACATACTGATTTTCCATGAATTGATATTTAACTTTTAAGTTGTGTCGCACTTTTTTTTTAAGTCATGAATGTTACATGTGTAATGAAATATGTAACGTTACAGTCATGACGTAACGTTATGACGTTTTTTTTATGATAATGGAAGGCAAATAAGCAGACGGATTTTCTGATGGTAAGAAATTCATGCCGCCTAGAGACACCAAATGTGGTAATGGTGCGTTGCCAACCCGAGACCAGGATGTTAGGCCTCGAGCAAAAGTAAGTTTACCGGCTACCTTACCCTCCGAACCGGAACACGTCATGACGTTATGGCGGCAGGAATAGGCGGTGGTACCAATCCGGGCAAGTCGCTGCGAAACTCTACCACCTAGTCAAATGTCACGATGTTAGTGACGATAAGCCTATGCTCGCCTTTTACGAGCTGCCTGGCAGGAAGGCAGATGGTTTATTCTGCAAAGGAGGCCGGACCAACACGGGGGCTTTTGGGGTCATGAATGTTATTTGTACAATTTTTCCCGGCCATACCCATCTTCACTACATAGTATAAAACAAA
>NJDD01006700.1:244605-277829 GCA_002245505.1 Calephelis nemesis | reverse complement strand
AAAGGTATAAGATTTATATTATAGATTCGATAAATTATGATTTAAGAACTTGGTAAATATAGAACAATAAAATAAGAATGTTGTATTAGAAAAACTTATATCTCGAAAATTGTAGTTCAATGATAGTTAGATTTTTTTTCGTTGTATTTAAATTGTAAGTAACTAAATTAAACTAAATTTTTGCACGCCAGTTCGTGGTTTAACAGGTTCAAAGGATTTTTTTATCAACACTAACAAATGTTCAATCCCTGTTATAGCAAAAAAAGATTTGATTTGATTTTAACTGTTGCTCAACTATTATGCAAAAACAATTTAATATTCAGTAAAAGTATTGAACCCACGACCTTCCGCGTATGGGTTGTCAGTCGTCAATGACTTGAATTTATCTAGGTTGCTGGGTCAGAGCTTGTGAATGAATGAAAGAATAAATTGAAGAACAATAAGTTCTGAAAATGACAATAGTCGTAAAATACGTCACTGCTGAGGTTTGAACAATAGTAGTTACGTCAATGTTAATCCTTTTGCGTATCTTACTCAAAGGGATTAAGGCAAGGCTGGGATGAGCCTAAGGTTAGCAACACACCACTACTACCTGTAGTCTCTAAAAGGGGCTTGTGTTTTTTGAAGACTTCTTTAGTGGTGTTGCGCACTTTTTATGGAGTGGCTAAAAATTTCTAAACTCGTGTCAGGACACGTGACTTGATTCGTAAGATAAAATTCGTAAGATGGCGCAGGGCGCTTGCGCGAATGTTCGTGTGGTCATGTCTGTGTGCGATAGCGCAATAAATGAATATTGTATTCTACCACATAAATGATAGTACTTTCATACTGATAAAGCAATTCGTGCAAAATTATTCCCTAACCATTCCAAAACATCAAAAATGTACAACGTTAACATTCAAGTTTTCTCTTCTACCAAAAAAACACACTAATAAACCGCTCGAAATATCGAAACCGCAAAAAAAACCGCACCAATAAACGGCTCATAACATCGGGACCCTACTGAAGTGGGAGCTTGCTGTTGTCGACTATACCAGCACTAATGGTACGATACGAAGACTGGTTTGACACATTACAAAATTGATGTGAATAACAATTATTTGTTAACCAAATTTTTTTAAAAGTGAATTTAAGTGTTTATACTTGTAACTGGTTTGGTTAAGTTTATTAAAGAATAATAATAAAACGAAAATGTACATGTTTACTTATTAGATAAATAAACGTCAAACTGGGCATCATCTACGAGCCTCTTTCTTTAGCTAAGTGATACATATCTTAACATACCTACTCGTATAAAATGTTATGAGCGAGAAAAGAAAAAAACTATTCTTTAAAAAAATCTAAACTTTAAAAATTCTAAATTCAAAATCAAAAATACAACCTTTTATTACATGATCTTATTAATCACATTACTCAAAGATACCATAAAATTTCAAACCAGAAAAAAAAGTTCAAAATTGTATATCTACAAATAGACTAGGGTAGAAGCCATTAAAAATAATAAAAAGTGAACTAAAATAGTAGTAGGATGAAACCCATAAGACAAGGAGGAGAATATGATCAAAATGAAAGGAAAAATAAATTACGGTCGATCCGAGTTCGGGAAGTGGGAGGGGGTTTAAGGGTAAAAAATGGTTTATCTTGATTTCCGGCAAAACTAAAAGTCCTATCGAAAAAAGTCAAAGGGCAAAGTTGTGGGTAATAAAAAGATCTAAAACTTTTGTATTAACACTTTTTTCACATAACCTCAAAATTTATGTGAAAAATTTAAAAAACCAAGTTTTTGGTTTTTTATTTTTATCTTTTACAAAAATTTCTTTTTTTTAACGAAATTTGGTGAACACTTACCTTTTTATGTCCCAAATACGCTGTAATTTATTTGATTAAAAATATTTATTTTTTCACCTTATTTTGAATTAATATCGAAAAAACACCCTAATTTTCAATCGAAAACTCACCCGTCAAAATATCAGCTTTTTTCAAAAAGTTGGTATGTTTTCTGTTCGTTGAAATCTCTTCTTTTTGATGGTGAAAAAAAAATATGTTACAATACTAAATCTTCACAGAAAATACATAAAAACGAAAAAACTCGAATTCGAAATTTTTTTAATTTTTATAAAAAATTTTGAGCTATTTATCAAAATTAACACTTTAATTACTCTAAAAATATTAGATTACATGTTACATTGATAAAAAAAATTGCAAATAAGAATGTACTACTATATTTAACAAACAAATAAGTTAATAAAATTAATATTTAATAAGACATTTACAATATTTGGAGAAAATTGTCGAATATTCTTTAAATTATATGCGTAGATGTCTATTTATAACTATTTTAAGAAAAATTATATACCTGAGTGACCAACGAAAAATAGTAGCCCATTAAAAGGTATTTCATGGAGAAGTGGGGAAGGGGCTAGACGAGTTCGGGTCTTACTACATACCAGAGATTAGTAAATATACATACCTACTATTTCGTAGCAGATATTACAACCGTTAGCCTAACCAGTATTCGAAATACAGTACAATATACAACATCGTTTATAAAAATACACGTGCACGCTGAGTTTCTTGAAGATAATTGTGACAAGTTTACTTAAAAAAAAACTTTTCGAATCTGCACAGGAATAATAATATGAGGTTATGTGAAAAAAGTGTTAATACAAAAGTTTTAGATTTTTTTATTACCTACAACTTTGCCCTTTGACTTTTTTCGATAGGACTTTTAGTTTTGCCGGAAATCAAGATAAACCATTTTTTACCCTTAAACCCCCCCCCCCTCCCACTTCCCGAACTCGGATCGACCGTAATTTATTTTTCCTTTTATTTTGATCATATTCTCCTCCTTTTCTAATGGGTTTTATCCTACTACTATTTTATTTGGTTTTAAAAATTATCGACCCTGGTCTAATATTCCAGTTATTGTTTTCCTTTAACGGGTTGGCTGGAAGAAATTTCATTCATTAAAGATAAGCAAGCCCTTTGTACTTACGTTTATTTTAGTCTTAAGTTTTCTGTAATTTTTGTTGTGTAGTGTGTACAATAAAGAGTTAATAATAATAATATCTTTTTGAAAAAATACGAGTATTTCTTAACGAAACATTGTTCTTTTGTGATGATAGCACATTGCTTTATTTTTTTTAATAAATTTTAAGTAGCTTTTGTTAAATAAAAAATATTTGGCGGTAGGAAGGCGGACCTACAGCACTTCATGCAGAGTATCTTAACTGCATCAGTTAAGATGCCGAATGCCAAGTTGATTACATAAAGTCAAATTAAAATTACGATTAATGGAGATCTAACTCTGGAAGCAGGTGTATATTTATTAAAAAGTCTTTTTGGCGACTTAATTTGTTCAACTTTCTAAACATGAAGACATAATTTACCATATTACGTTTTTTTAAAGAAAATGTTTTTATTTTCCTCTATTTCTAACTTGTGCAGCACCGAGATTACCAACGTGTACTAAGTTCTCTTACTAGTCTGTGATTACCACTGACAATTAACCACAAGACCAACGGCACGGCATGATCTATAGCAATTTGATTAACAATCTGTATTAGCCACATTTTAGTATGCAAATAGTGGATCTATTCAATGTTAGATCGCTCATTGTTAGTTGTTATGGTTATGCTAGGGTTGTCCACTGCTATTTGCATTTTAATGAAAGACTTTAGTATATACAAAAAATAGCATTAAAACAAATAATTTGAAACGGAAGAGAATTGCTTAGCAATAGATAAAGGCAACAATGTGTAAGTACTGTTTTTTTAAATATCTAATTTTTAATGATTATTAATTTTCTAGCTATTGCATACCTTCCATCGCGGGCCTTGAGCGTGGAAACCGAATGCAGAAATTCCGTAACGAAAATAACCTAACACCTCCCACTCCTGCCATTTATCGATGAATAGCAGAACTTTTAATGACTTTGATCACGCTTGTCTCTTTAGTTCAGCAACTCGTCTCTAGGTGGCATAGGTTGTATCGGCGTTACTGCGCATGCGTAATCCTCCTCTTCGCCCTGCAATCTTGTGACTCATTCCTGCAATAGCTTTACCGCGACAGTCTCCGAATGCCAACAATGCATGCACACTTAGGAACACAGTTTAATCTGATTTAATAAAAAAATTAAAAGATCAATGTCCTAATTTTGTAAATTCAAGTAATTCTTACTTGTACAAATTACACATCGCCTTAAATGGCTTGGTTAATTTGAAGCTGTAATTTCATACTCTCATTATATGAAACAGAACATTTATGATCGCTGCCCTTACAAACCCAAACGAACCGTCATATACTTTTTGCTACTAGTAATTTTACAAAAGTATTACTGAACGCAACAAAGTAGTAACATTTAGGTTTTAATATACCGTTATCGACCTTCAACATGGTAATTGAATCCAGGTGATAATAAACCAAGGCTGTAAATACACTAAGAATATTTAAATTGATTATTGTGAACGGAACTCGTACATCACCTTGTTTAGCTGTTATGTGTTATTAACACATTAACATACTAAAAGTTAAAATCTTAATCTCTAAAACAAATGACGATACAATGATGCATAGGTCGTCATTTGTTTCAATGACAAACCAAAATAGATATAGAACATGCTATTATGTTATAAATATCTATTTTGATTTGTCGTTGTCTTCTTTCACTTAAATGAAATCAAACGAGATGGCATATTTTTGTCAGCAGCAAATTATAAAACAAAAGATAACTATTAAAAAGTATTGGTAGCACATATGTTTCTTTTGCTTCCAATATTTACTGACTAATTAATATGTTTCCGCGGGACAGACAATTAGGTACTTACGAAGTCTGCGGCAACAACGAGATGACAACCCTAATGATCTGTCAATTGTCAAATTTCATAGACTAAAAAGAACGCTTGACACGCACAATGATGAAATTTATTATGTAACAAGATCTATCATTATTCATTTAACGATTCCAGCTATGACTTGTTTCCTTGTCTTTGTTTCTACGTTTTTAGGGTCCTTACTCCTTAAGACGTTAGGCAAAACTCAAAAAGTTCAAGAGTAACACATGATTGGCCCTAAGGCACAGATTTAATAAATAATATCCCCCCTATGGGCGCGGTCCAGCGGCCGTCTTAACTTCCTGAGGTTCAGGGTTCTTTCCCCGGTTTGGTAACATTAAACATTTAAGAATAATTATTATTAATAAAATACGAGAATCTTACTGCAACAGATAGACTTGCGACTCTTCGAATCCAACGTATCTACACAAGACACTGGGCAGTTCTGAGTGTCAACTGTGTCATTTTTGATGAGACTCTTCAAGGAATCTATAGGACACTCGGAGTCACATTCGACACCACTGGAGCCGCTGTCTGATGCCGTCTCGCAGTCACTAGGTGATGACATTTTCTGTAACGAATAATTAGCTTGTGAGACTTAAGGCCAGTGTCCAAAATGCCATTCAATTTTAATCAACGATTTAGTCCATTACATACCTATAACATCAGATGGTTTATTTGTCTAACGACCGCACTCAGAGACGTATAATTATCTTTCGTATATAATGTTCAGGTTGAAATTTTCTATTAAAATTTATTACTCTACAATAGCCACATAGATTAAATCTTAAGAAAAGAATTTTGATCGCCTTTTAGGAGCTGCCTGGCAGGAAGGCAAACAGTCTATTCTGCAAAGGACCCCGGACCAACAAGGGGAAAATGTAACGACAGGGAACGAACGAAATAGAAAGCCGTCTAGAAACACCAAAGGTGGTAATGGTGCTTCGCCAACCTGAGGCCGGGATGTTAGGCCTCGAACAAAAGTAAGTTTACGGGCTACCTTACCCTCCAAACAGTAACACCCCAACGGCAAGAATTAGACGTTATGGCGGCAGGAATAGGTAAGGCGGTGGTACCAATCCAGAGGAGTCGCTGCTAAACTCTACTATCTCAAAATTATATCTTATAAATATAAATAATTCAACTGTCTAAGTAAGTATTACAATAGTTGTACACCGCAATATGGTATAGCATGATTGTATGCTTAAATATTTTTGTAACAACTTCTAAGCACTGAGGCTGACATTCTGAAATGAAGTAGTACATTTTTTTTAGCTAGACTTATTGCAAAGACGTTTTGTACCAACTTCTTAGCACATATATTTCAAGAATAAGTAATTATCATTTAATTTCTTTTTTTTTAACCTAACATATTACAAAGTAGTATTAAAAGTTCTTAATTCATTGTATGTTGTCGAAGGTCGTGATACATCCGGAAGAACAAACCACAAATTCGTTCTGCCATAAAAAAACCATAAACACTTAAATTGTCCTCCACAATAATTGTAAAAAATTACTCACGAGTTGATAATTTACATTGATTTATTTATTTTAAAGCGTTTTGTGGTCAGGTATTTTGTTTTTGTAACTATACTTATATTATAAAGATGAACACTTTTATTTTTTGTTGTTTTCTTTTTTAAGATTGAAAGGCAAATAAGCTAACGGATTTCCTGATAGAACGAAACGTAAATATTAAATGAGTAAAAGTAGTTGTGGTGCGTTGTTGTGTAATTAAGTTTAATTGTTATTCTACCCCACAGACTGGAACACGACAGGGCTAAGTACTGATATTATGAAAAGACAGTGGTACCGATATTGAATATGTTGACTTATGATTTATGATGTACGCCCGCACTCAGAGACGTTTATTAACGTGTAATCTATAATTAAGTCACAATATTGGATGAAAATGTTGAACTAATAGTTGATTAAAAGAAGAAAATTTACGTCTCTCATCAGGCACGGTAGTCATGATCACGGTGCTAGTACATAACACCCGAACTGAATGCTTTACGTATACCTACTTCAATAGAGTTTATGTTTTATTACAGTCCCAACTCCCAATATATTTTTTTTACGATGCGTTGAGTCATATGCCTAACTAGCGGCCCGCCCCTGCTTTGCACGGTTATAAAATATACATATAAACCTTCCTCTTTAATAACTTTATCTATCATAAAAACCACATCAAAATCCGTTGCGTAGTTTTAAAGATACACAGAGACATAGGGACAGAGGAAGCTACTTTGTTTTATGCTATGTAGTGATACTTATACTATTGCTGCATAAAAATATTTTCAATCATTTTTCCGAGAAATCACAAATCATAATCACCGGTCTATATTTATAGTCTGACTAGCAGCCCGTTCCGGCTTTGCGTATGTAAATAAACTATATTATTTGTATTGCACATTTGAATAATTCACTTGAATCACTTTATTTATTCAAAAAAGCGCATCAAAATCCGTTGCGTAGTTTAAAAAAAACAAACAGCCTACATTCCTATGACAACTTCGTTTTATAGGTTATATGTAGTGATCCACGTTTATAGTTTTTGGAATGTTGCAACAAATTCAAATCATAGCAATATATAAATCTGTCAAGCTGATCGAAAGGTGGTAAAAGATAAATACTTACACATTTCATACATGCTAAATAAAATACAATACTAACGTATATACGTGTGATATATATATATAGCATTTATTTGTCACTAGACAAAAAACTAGCGACAAAATTATGTTGCGTAAAGTCAAAAACATTTTATTAATGAAAAACACATAACTGTTCTAAACAACTTCTTAAATTTTGCAAGGTTTTGCAGTTCGCTAGCATAGTTTTTAATAGTTGCACAATGATACTAAAAGATATAAAATTATTAAGGGTCAAAAGTCAAACTCAGGACTGACTTGGTTGCAATTATTGGTCAATTTACTTTTTATTACCAGACAAAATTATATGGTTTCATTGAATGAATAATGCTGATTGCTAGTATCATAAGAAGTGACCAGTTGATTAAATTTTAGGCAATTGTACTAACACTGGTTGCTTTTTATTTTATTTTATGATACAGGAAGGCAAACAAGCAGACGGATTTCCTGATGGTAAGAAATTCCCGCCGCCTAGAGACACCAAAGGTGGTAATGGTGCGTTGCCAACCAGAGGCCGGGATGTTAGGCCTCGAGCAAAAGTAAGTTTACCGGCTACCTTACCCTCCGAACCGGAACACGTCGTGACGTTATGGCGGCAGGAATAGGTAAGGCGGTGGTACCAATCCGGGCGAGTCCCTGCGAAACTCTACCACCTAGTAAAAACTACATCAAACCGACGTCGACTTAACAAGTAAACCATCTAGTAACATAAAAATTAAGTATTTTCATAGATGTCCCTGGGACTCCAATATCAGATCCAGGTTTGGTGGAAATGAGACTCTCGAAAGTACGCTCTTTCAAATATAATGTGTGCGTGTACTTATACAATACGCGCGTGAGAAGTTATATGTGATTATGGCATCACTAAAAAAATCTATAAAGAACAGTATATAAATCGCACTTGTATGAAACTAGAACAAGTTGAATGTAGTAACATGTTTCTAAGCAGGCAACTTCATGATGTTACTTTTGTGTAATGCTCACCCATCTTCTAATTTAACTGTCATTATTTTTTCAAAACGCACCTAACGAAGTAGAAGAAATTTAATTTAGATTAATATATAAAAAAAATTATAGAGGTCGAAAGTATAACCTTAATGCTTTTTTCAAAGTCTTTTTAAAGTAAGTTTTGTTAAAATTTGTTGCCCGATAAATTTATTAAATTGCTTTAAATTTGAATTTACTAATTAACGGTAGTTGGTTATTTTTGTGGCGGTAAGTCACTGCAGATATTACCTGTATAACGATAGGTGTCCAGGCGCTGCGTTCCCAGTTTACATAAAACGGACTTTCGAACGATGGGCCCGCTAAGTCTGTCTCGCAGAAAGTAGAGTCCCTTAATGCCACATATATTTCTGTGTTATGATTTATTATAAATTATGTTTTTTTGTAAATAAATTCATTTTTCATTATTTTTTTTTCAAAACCAGTCAACTTCAATATGGCTATGGAATTGTATTAAAATGGAAGGTTTTTGTCGTGTATTACAAGGCTCGTACCTTAATAAGATAGTAAAGCTCAAAACAAAATATCTTATTCGAAATACTGGCCGCTTTGTTCTTAAAATTAAAATCGCAACGTTGATCGTGTATATAAAAGTTTAGCCTTTTTTGTAAGAAGTTAAAAATATTTCATATTTGCAAAAAATAATTGTGTTCTATTTTACTTTTCAATGACGTTCCTAACGCGTGTTTCGAAGGTCTATCTTCATCTTTTGATGAGATGAATGATTTTGTCACATTTTAAACACATTATCATAATTTGTTCTACTTACTCTGAACAATAGTCAATATTGTACAATATTCATGGATAGGTGTTAAGATGTGTGTTTGTCTCAAATATTTGACATGGCCGGTATCGTTTTAGCCACAGTACAAGTATGTCACAGTATAGAAACTAATCCTATTTGATAAAACAAACAACTACGCTCTATTGAAATAATAGGGTTGTCACTTTAAAGCTTTAGACATCGTTTTTTTTCACGACGTAAGAAGAAGTTTTGACATGATTAATCAGTCGGATTGTATTAACTAACAAACAAAAAACATACATACATTTTAGAAATTTGGCACATTGGTTAAATGGTGATGTATACTTATATTGAGACTGTGGTGATAAAGACTAACAAATGGGCAGTTCTGGAATTAGGTACATACGTACGGGTCGAATTGATAACCTTCTTTTTTAGAAGTTGGTTAAAATTAGTTGATCTACGCAAAAGACGATAATTGAGCATATGAGACACACAACAACTTGTAAATCTTTGAAAAATGAAGCAAGACGCAAAAACCTATTAGGTATGTTCTATAGTGCGCGAGCGAAAGGTAAATACAACCGTATCCATTTCTAACGGTCCATAGGTCCTTCCCAAGGATCCAGGCGTTGATGTGGCGGGTGGGGCTGAGTAAGCAGCTAGCCGAACCATGAAAGCCGCTCCTCAGTACCCCTCTCTGCCCAAGAGGGAACAAGAAGAGCTGACACAGTGTGGTGGGCCTTCAGGCCCGTGTGGGTTAGCGGCTTTCAACCTGCGGAGGAAGGNNCATGTAGCCCTTCCGGTCAAGATGGGGTTGTGGCAGGTAAGGGGTTGCCTGCCGCCACTGGGACCCCCGAAGTTGTGTCTCCGTGCACCACTTCTGATGATATGCGACCCCCTGTTGAGAGGGGCTGCGAGAGGGGGATCGTAAGATCTAGAGCCGCCGGGGTAGTGTACCACAGACCCGGTACCTGGCGAAGGGAAGGACACTGTGTGGTTTTAGCTAGTAGGAGTCTGACTTACTGATGAGGGATTTACACACTTAAAAAAAAGCGAATCCTAGTTGAGCTTGCTTCGAACGCTTGTAGGCAGTTTCACCACTGTCTACTTATATTTACACTGTGATACAATGGTATTCAGGGCTCGCATCTAGCGCCGTAAATTATAATATATTAAATATTGAATAATAGCATATTTATTTTAACTTAAATTGACATGTTGTAAGTATTTTTAGTTGTACGTTTATTATACGTATAGATCTAAGTATATATTATATTATTTTTATTATTATTGTTCTTTGTTTTCTTGTTAATATGTAATGTTATATGCATTACAGAAAATAAAGCATAACATAATTTATTAACAATAATAGGTAATTTGCAGGCCACTTAAATGGTTCACGATCAATATAAATAACTTATCTACAGATAAAAAAGACCTTTTAAAGTTTTGTTGCTCTTGTTAAGATGTTTTTGTTAATTATTTTAAAATAAAAACGCTTATCTTGCAATTGTTCTAAAATAGTGCGATTTCTTATCTTAGATAGGTTATTAATACTGGAGATCATCGGAGTACCTACTATGAATAGTTATGTAAGACCTTAAATATATGTATACCCTACTAAAAGCAATAAAATGATGGCCTGATGATGATGGAATAAAATGATTGACCAACCGCGAGGTTCGGGTTCGATCCCCGACGGGGGCAGGCATTTGTGTGATAAACATTTAGATGTTTGCATTTCCGGGTCTGGGTGTTTATTAAATTTATTCTGGTATCTATTTAAGTATTTTTAGGAATGGAAATCGTTGACTACTTAACACCTACACAAGCATTATATAAATTGCTTATTTTGGGGTTAGATTCAACATTCGTATCCTCGAAAAGGTAGATAGGTACAACCAGGGTTCCAGACTTGCCATAGACATTAAATTTCACAGTACGATGTGCGGCAAACCTGCTGCTAAATGGCACATTTCGAATCCCGGGCAACATTATTTGTCTTAGAAAATTGAAAAAAAAAACATGTTTACTTTATTTCGATATTGTAAGAAGTTTATTATTGCGCCCAGTTTGGCGCAACTCTCATATCAAAAAATAAAAAAAAATCAGTTTGCAAAGTTTTTTATTCGCCCAAATCATATAACACTAGTTGCAATATATCTGAATGCCTTTAGACTTACTTTCAAATTATATACGGGTTATACTTTTTCAAGTAAACTTTATTAAGTTTACAAACAAATTTGGGTTTGCTATGTATCTATGGAAGTTCCGCCTCTTATTACGTATTAGTATTTTTATTAGCGAAAGGAACTTCGTTTCTACCTGGTGTCCCACGTCTGTAGGAGTTTTTTGTGAACATTCTATCCTTTTTTATAAAAACCGAAATTTAACAATGTTGTTTTTTTACATGTTCGTGTACAGATGTTTTTTTTCGAAAATAAATACCTATCTTTCAGTTTCTGAGTTCGAGTTTCACGTAGGCTTGTTGTAAGAGTATGCAACACAGCAGAGTCAATTAAAAAAAGTATCTTTACGCCCATATCCCCGAAGAGGTAGGCAGAGACACAACCAGGGCACCCACGATTAGTCGAAGACACTAAGGTGGCAAGCGTATCGTCAGCCGGGCACATGTCCAATCCTGAGCAACATTTTTATTATTAGAGAATTGGAAAAACCCAATTTGCTTTTTGTTGCTCGACCCGGGATTCGAACCCAGGACCTCATGCAGTCAAGTCCAACACCTGTACCGCTAGATCACAGAGGCGAATTTTTAATGCAATTTTTTTTCCTGATGTACGGTTAATTATACATATGTTGCTTTGGATGGGTATGGTGGTGCTGCTGTGGAGCTCGACACAGTTATTTGTAAACACAAAAAGAATGAATGAAGGTATGAAGGAATTGTGCAGAATCAAACTAACAACAAAGTTAATTCAACAAATAAGTATCAACAGCGTAAGTTAATAGTTTGTAGTGAACAAAAGGTGGTCATTTCGCCAAACAAAGCGATCGCTACCAGACTTCAACTATTTTTTTGTCTTAAGCTTTTTATTGTTTTTGTAAAAGAGAATACTTTTCAATGTGTTTTTTTTATATAAGTTCCTATACCGATACTTCACAAAAAGATTTCGTATCTAATTTGTCAGTTTTTTTTTAAACTCTTACTGATGAAGATTTTTTAGGTTAAAAAATTCTTATTAATATAAAAAAATTAGCCGATCCAGCAAACTTCGTATCGCTTGACATTAATAATAATTTGTGGGTAGGTATATGAGGAAAACAAGGTATTGTTTTTCAGGTTTTTTAAGTTTTTAGTTTTCTTTATATGAACTTTCTTTTTGGAATTATTAACAGAACAAAAAACAATTAGTAAAATTGGTCCATCCGTTCAGGCATGATGCGACCAATGGAAATGGGGATTAATTTTCATACAAGTCTAGAGATTTCGGCACAAATACAAGTTTTTTCCGTAAATTGATTTTCCATAGTATTTTAATGTAATACCATTAAATTATTATTGTGTATTATACAGTAAAATATTAGATATACTAGGGAAACAAATAGCTTTCTGAGAAAAATGCAATTATTGCAGTCAGTCGTCGCCGGCGCCCATTCACTGGTCGATGCACATGAAATACAATCTAAGAGGTTATATCCAAGGCTAATATCGCCTCACACTGTAATTATGACGAAATTACAAAATCTTATCTTACATGTAGTCTTAGGGTTATCAAGGGCTGCACCGTCCAAACGGCGCGTTGGGAACGCGGGGCACAAGATGCGTATTAGAAACGTCTAAGTCGCGCACCTCTTGCGGAGTGCAACTAAAACACGAATCTGCATATTTTAAATCAGATTCTTGAAACTCTCATGAAATCACAGGTTGAAATAGTAAGAGATACTCATAAAATGTCTGCGTAAAAAGATGTTAGTATGATCGCATAAATTTCCCCAGATGTAGATTCTTATTTATATTCAATTAGAGTATTAGACGATATAAGTAGTCCTTGCGCGTGTCAATATTTGTACAACACTATCACTACATCGGAATCGCGGCTTCATATCAAAACTTAACACTGATACATTTAGAAGATCCGGTTAAAGAACCCAACGGGCTTGTCTTTTTTAAAATTAATCTTGGTAATTATTACGTGG
The DNA here is from genome assembly GCA_002245505.1 of Calephelis nemesis. Classification (NCBI taxonomy): domain Eukaryota; kingdom Metazoa; phylum Arthropoda; class Insecta; order Lepidoptera; family Riodinidae; genus Calephelis; species Calephelis nemesis. The sequence continues at coordinate 264,432 of NJDD01006700.1, read as the reverse complement.
TACTTAGTCTGACATTACATTTAACAAAAATCTTAAGAATCCCCTCTTGAATGTTGTAAGATACTGTCGAAATGAGGCGTTTTTTCGGGGTTACCGACGGAAAATATTCTACATCCCTACGTTATAAGTTTGAAGTGTCTGTGTATGTGGGTCTGTGGCATAATAACTTTTGCACGGATGGACTAATTTCGATGAGGCTTTTTCTGTTTGAAAGCTGTCGTGAAGATAGTTCTTAGCCACATATCGTAGCCTATAGATTTTGTCGGGAGTTATTGAAGATTTTTAATTTTATTGCTATTTTTGACGTTTACATTGACTTTATTCAAGACACAAAAAAACTGCATTTGAATCGGCACGAACTCAAGTCCTTTTAGCTTATAGTTACTTACAGTAAAGCTAAATTTTTGACCCCTATACAATACAAACAATACATACATACTACATACATAACAATAGAAATTATATTAAAGGGGTTAAGATATTTGCGTAATATTATTTAAATAAAATGAAAAAAAACATGCAGTCGAATTAGGAAGTCGTACCTCATCCTTTTTTATAGCCGATTAAACTGTATAGATAAGTTATTGTGGGATATAATACCTAAGCTATAAGTGAGACTAGTGATCACCTTTGAAACATGACAGGTCACGTTATAAAAAAAGTTTCATCAAAATCGATGGCGATGGGGTTGCCTCATACTGATTAAAGTTTAACGATTTTCGACTACTCATTTAGATTTGTACAACAGTCATATAACGCCACCTTAGCAGGTAAATTATATCCTATAGTCTACTTATATTAACAAACGAGGAACGAGTATGTCCCTCGCATATTTCCAATACTGACAGAGTGAGATGTAGCTTTTGTAACGATTAGCACTACGCCTCTGTAGGGTTACTCTTGAATATCGATTTCATCGAATCGGATATGTCATTTTAGGTACTCGTGAACACAGTAATAGCGGTCGATTAACATTTAATTACAACAAAATTCAATGAATCCAAAATAATCATTTATTGTTTATGATTTATTAAACTTTAATAATTCGCTAGTATTGTGTTCAAGAGTACATAAAGTGAAAGATCCGATTCCAATTTCCAATATTGCATTAATCGAGATTTAAGAGTAACCCTAGGTACTGTTCTTATTTTCAAATTGTAATGGCGCATTCTGATTGATTGAAATCAACTTTATGTTGATTATGTGGACCAATAACAATGCACAAAATTTTTTTGGTACTTAGTTGGAAAACGTACAAGTATCAGGTTTTGTTACTAGGAGGAAATTCGTCTGCTTTAAGTCTCTACAACATAAATATATTTTATATATTGGCAACCCTACATCTATCAAATTATGCCCAAATCGACACGGCAAAATCGTTTTAACCTGAAGTTAACAATTTAAAGCAACTAGCGGAACACGGAAGAAATTAAATATAATGTTCTTAGATATGTTTGTATTTTATGGTTAAGGCTTTTAAATTTTTAAAAAAACTTAAATTACAGAAGTGGTAACAAAGCTAATACTAAACAAAATATTCACTTGTTCAAAACAAAACAATAGAAAGTTAAATTATACCTCTTTAAAATGTTTTTTTTTTCGTTGAACGCGGTCACAATATCTGGCTATAGAAACTGAGCCCGATTGTCTTTTTTTTCCAGATAGCTATCTTAGACTTAGCTAAGTCTTGTGGCTAACTGTGTCAAGTTAGTCACAAGATCTGGCTATAAAAAATAGAAACTCAGCCCAATTGTCTTATTTTCCAGATAACCAAATCGCATGGCTAACTGTGTAAAGTGTTTTGAAATTGGATTGTGTTTTCTTTTCCAAATAGCAGGGCAAATGGAAAAAATATTGCTTTAATCCATATAAACTATTCATATCAATGCCAAGCGATACGAAGTTTGCTACGTCCGCGTCGCGTCGCGCCGTCGGCTAGTCCTAAATAGTTTTACAAATAAACTAATGTTATAATTATTATGTGTTTATTATATAATATTTTAAAACACTTTTGACGTGACAGCGTCTTAAATTAGGTTGTGGCTCGGAATCACTCTTGAAAAAGTGTAACGCCCGCTCACGTCTGTTACGACGAGTCACCGAACGAGAGAGAGGCCCGCGGGACGGGCGAATCGAATGCCATGCGTCTCTCTCGTACATATTCTACCGAGAAAAAGACGTTGTCACCTAAAATCATCGCCCGTAAAACCGACTTTACAGGCAACCATTTTTTTATTCTTACTTTTTCAAGATAATATATTATGACTTTAATGTCATATTTGTATATTCTTTATTTATATACCTATTCGTCAATATGAATGTTATTAATGACATTTTACGCAAGCGTCATTCTATTTCATCAATCATGAATTATTACGTTTGAACATTTGTTAACTAATGTAATGTCAGCTTCATGCAAACATCATTCATCTCCTTACATGCTAGGTGAGTCATCAATTGTAATAAAACTGACAGCTAAACCTACTGTATTATTATATACATGTAGATTATGCTAACTTACCTACATGTATATAATATCACAATGCAGACAACTCATTGGGAAAGTCCGGTGAAGTTGTAAAAACCGCGAGATTATCAACACAACAAGAAAAAAAATTATCCGTTTGTTTGGTATAATTTGTACATTGCGTCGCTGGCGTAACCTGTAACTTATTTAAATTGGCAAAAAGTACATACATCCATATCGTCCTTTCCGGGGTAGGCAGAGACTATCGAGTGCCAAACCTCACGATCCTGACAAACCTGTCTGGCTTCCTTCACATTCATTACCCTTTTCATACTAACACGCCGGAGAATCTTGACACCACCCTCGGATAATATCTGCGTGATGTGATCGTGGAATGTCTACCTTGGTCTCCCCGGGTACCTACATTCATCCACATTTGCATTGTTAAAGGTAAAAAGGCTTGGCAAAAAGTAGTAGGAATAATTTCATTTGAGATGCTCTTTTTAAAAACTGATGTGACAGGGGAATGACGTTTCACAAAATAGCGACTGAGAGCTTTTTAGAGTTAGTGAATAGTAAGTAGAGTTTCCTACTTTTGAAGAGCCTCGGTTTTGAGCGAATTAGAAATTGGAACCCACCAGACAGACAGACAGCAAATGTTGTTTTTAAATAATAAAAATATCATAGCAGCTAAACTCAAAAAGGTCTATCTCCAACTGCAGATAAGTTATTATTTTTTTTTATGATATTGGAAGGCAAACAAGCAGTCGGATTTTCTGATTGTAAGAAATTCACGACGCCTCTCTAGGTGTCTCTACACCAAAGGTGGAAATGGTGCGCTGCCAACCTTAGGCCGGGATATTAGGCCTCGAGCAAAAGTAAGTTTACCGGCTTCCTTACCCTCCGAACTGGAACACGTCAAAGGCAAGCGCTGGCATTATGGCGCCAGGAATAGGGAAGACGGTGGTACCAATTCGGGCGAGTCACTGCGAGTCACTACCACCTAGTCAGATGTCACGGTCCTAGTGACGATAAGCCTATGCTCGCCTTTTACGAGCTGCCTTGCAGGCAGATGGTCTATTCTGTAAAGGAGCCCGGACCAACACGGGGATATTTGATTGATTGAAGGGCTTAGGATATAAATACTGTCACTCGAGCGAAGGTTGCCTTGTGTGACCAATGTATAAAATGTCACGTAATATCATTATGTTTATCAATATTTTATCTGTATAATGGTGATGTTCCGTATAAAAAAACATAAACAAAACAATTAATACGAGTACCTATTTTCTTAATAACCACATCATTTGTTTGTTGTGTGATAACTGATAATCATAAGATTTATTTATATTTGACTAGCTGACCCGGCGAACTTCATTTGTTTATGAAAAATTAAAATGTTGTTTTTCTAGTTTCCTCGTAGTTTTCCCTTTTTCTTATCTTTTGCTCTTTTAATAGACTTCCACAAATAATTCAAAACCAAAGCTAGGCAAACCGATCCAGTTATTCTGAAGTTAGACTAACGAACAGCAATTGACTTATATATAAAAAAATATCCATCATAAAGTGTTATAAACTGATTGACACCATAGTTATTGATCTAATTTCATTATATACTAGCTTCCGCCCGCGACAACGCCCGCGCGGATGTCGGTCTTCGCGTGCTAAAGCTGAAAAATTTAGATTTTTTTCTACGTATTTTTCCAGGATAAAAAGTATCCCATTTTATGTCCAGGATATTAAGGTATAATTATACCAAGTTTCATCGAAATCGAAACGATAGTTTTCACGTGATGCGTGGACATACAGACAGAAAAACAATTTTTTTTAAATCACATATTTAGGTTTGGTATCGAACCAGTAACACCCCCTGCTATTTATTTTTTTAATATTTTCACTGTACAGAATTGACCCTTCTACAGATTTATTATATGTATAGATTATCTTTGTTTTTTTTTAATTTATCGCCAATTTTAACAAATCATACTTAAACTCAACAGCCTGTATCTGTAATTTATTGGTTCATTCACCCAGAAATGGTTGTAGTTTTTTTATGACATTAGCAGACCAACAAGTTGACGGATTTCCTGATGGTAAGAAATTCACGACGCCTAGAGACACCAAAGGTTGCCAACCTGAGGCCGGGATGTTAGACCTACCTAGACTAATAAGTTTACCTGCTACCTTAGCCTCCGAACTGGATCACGTCAACGCCAGGCACTGACGTTATGACGGCAGGAATAGACAACATGGTGGTACTAACCCGGGCGAGTCGCTGCGAAACTCTACCACCTAGTCAGATGTCACGGTGTTTGTGACGGTAAGTCTATGCTTGCCTTTTACGTTTCTGATAAAACCCAATACAAAAAACAAAATTAAATAAAACCCAAATCGAGAATTGCAGATTTATGAACAACTATTATTTTCATTTAGATATAGGCAGAGCAAATGTGTGCCGGGTCGGGCAACAAAACAACTAGAAATTTTCAACTTTCTAATAAAATTAACGTTGCCCAGGATTGGGTATGTGCCCGGTTGCCATATATCACATTGTGGGACTTAGGGTCTTCGGCTAGTCGTGGTAGCTCTGGTTGTGTTTATGCTTTCGGGGATATGGGCGTGAAAATATTTTTTTCCACATGAAATAATAACGCAAAACCTTATATGTGCCCTACGTATTCTAAATTAATGTAACTTTGCCAATAAATAAATATTTTTGACCTTAATATGTTTATTATCGCACCAGTTTAACGAACACTTTGTCCTTAGCCTTCTTGATTAACTTTACCCGTGAACTGTAGTGCAATATACAACTTGACCTTTTTATACATTGTCACATTTTCTGTCACGAGTGCAGGCCAATTGCGGTTTTTAGCAAACTTCTTCTTCTTCTATTATAAATATGGCTTTCAATCGTTTTACTACTTAATAAGCTAATGTCAGGTGTTTAATATTGCCAGTTAAAACCCACGAAACGAAACTCAATCTGGCAATAATTATTACAACTTGAATTTTTGTCTTGGAGATCGGCTTCAACAACAGGTACGGAAATAAAGTTTTTATTTCAGTCATTAGTTACTATTTACAAAGTCATGTCAGGCTTTTCAGTAAAGCGGTGGTTTCTTTACTCAAACTCATCTAGTGAGATTTGAAGACAGCAAGGAAATAGGTATACGATACACTAATTTCTTCATAATTATTTCATTTGCGTACTTTATCTAAACAAAATTAAACGAATTCCCACATAAATTAACTAATTTTACTCAAAATTACAACAAATTCAATAATAAGAATAACATTCGACCTTCTTCTTTCACGATGGCGCTAAAGCTCCTTTAACAAACTTGTAAAAGACAATCTTCGCTTTTGATGCTTACATCGTGTCAATAAGGTGGTGGGTTTGGCGACAACCTACTCGGTTAGTGCAATACACAACTTAACCTTTTGATACATAAATTGTCACACTTTCTGTCACGAGTGCAGGCCAATTGCGGTTTTTAGCAAACTTGTAAAAGACTGACGCTTTTGTGTCGATAAGTTGGTGGGTTTTTTTCATGATAGTGGAAGGCAAACAAGCAGACGGATTTCCTGACGGTAAGAAATTCACGTCGCTTAGAGACACCAAAGGTGGTGATGGTGCGTTGCCAACCTGAAGCCGGGGTGATAGGTATCGAGCAAAAGTAAGTTTGGCTACATTACCCTCCGAACAGGAACACGTCTACGGCAAGCATTGGAATTTATGGTGGCAAGAATATATAAGGCGGTGGTACCAATCCGGGCGAGTCGTTGCGAAACTCTACCACCTAGTAGGATGTCACGATGTTAGTGACGATTAGCATATGCTTGCCTTTTACGAGCTGCCTTGCAGGAAGGTAGATGGTTTATTCTGCAAAGGAGACCGGAGCAACACGGGGAGTTTGGTAACAACCTACTCGGTTAGTGCAACACGCAACTTGACCTTTTCATACATAAATTGTCACATTTTCTGTCATGAGTGCAGGCCAATTGCGGTTTCTAACAATGTAAAAGACAATCTTTGCCTTTGACACTTGAATCGTGTCAATAAGATGGTGGGTTTGGCAATAATCTACTCGGTTTCATCCCACCGCCTTACTTATTCCGCCCTCCATAACGTCAGTATTTGTCTCTGTCTTGTTTCTATTTTGGAGGGTAGCGTAGCCGATAAACTTAACTCAGAAGTTTTACATCCCAGTATCAGGTTTGCAATGTACCTCGTATTACCACATTTGGTCTATACCAGCCTTTCCCAAAGTGGGTGATTACGTCCCCTTGTGGGCGCTGGAGAATGAAGCCTAGAGGGCGGTAACTTGAAAAAAATGGTTTTATTGAACTCCAAGCGAGACAAATATGCTATTATTGAGGTTGAGGAATAATGGGCGCTACAAAATTACTAATTTTCAAAGCTGACGTTAGGTACATCGAACAAGTTTGGGAACCTCTGATTATACAAACGACGTATTTTTTTCATCAGGAAACGCATTTTGTTTGCTGGAAGACAAGCTTCCCAATAATAAAATAATTTTAACAGTAAATTGTTTTTTTACACACTTTATTAAAAGAAAAAATAAAGGAAGTATAAAAACCAAATGTATTAATAATTTCAAATATTACAAGTTAAAAAAATTCATGTAATAAATATTTCAATTCGATTGGGTATTCTTGATTTTCCCTCAAACTCGATATTTTAAATAAATTCATATCGATTTCGACTTTGTGGTCTAGCGGTCCGGCGTCGAACTTAAAGTCCCGGGTTCGATCCCAGTTCGCGCAGTAACAAAAATAGAAAACGTGTATTTTCAATTTTTTATTATGAAAAAAAACGTTGCCCGGGATTAGACATGTGCCCGGTTGGCAATAGGCTTGCCATATATACCACATTGTGGGACTTACTGTCTTCGGATAGTCGTGGGTTTCCTGGTTGTGCCTGTCTACGTCTTCGGGGATATGAGCATTAAGATACTTTTGTAAATTCATATCTGCCGTTCTAAAAGTGCGATACTTTTTTTAAATCTTATAATGAGACACTTTATTTCATATCATTAATGTGTCATAACAAAATGATGGCAATAATCATCATACCATCATAGAACAATGACCATCATAGAAGTTTCTTAAGTTAAAAAAAATCGAATAAGAAACGTAATCTTACATTACACTAAAGATACCTATTAACATAAGTACACAAAAATAAATAAGTCCAACATACAACTGATGAGGTTGTATGTTCAACGTCTTTCGTTTTCCAAAGTCGTTTCTAAAGTTTCCAAATTTTTCCCAAGTTTAAAAAGAAATCGAAAAAATGTTCTCTGGTTTTGTAGCCATAATAATATTTAAGGCATCGATCTAGCGCGTGTTAAAGAAATGGACACATGAATGTAAGTGCAAATGCTTAAAAAATAATAATAATAAGATAAAGGATTTTTCATGTTCATCTTTTTAATTTTTTTAGTAAATGAATAAATAGGAAATAAGAACCAATATTAATAAAGGATAAATTTAAGCGACTAGATCTAACCCCAAATTATTAATTAAATTAATTTTATAGGTGTAACTATTATATGGGTATGTAATACATACCGAAATATGTTTAATACATATTCAAAACCAGAAATGTAGATATCTATAATGATATAGATGTCTACATTTCATGTGTATGAACACATATTTATTTATGTCCTTTGCTTGCAGTAAAAAACAGCAAAAAAGGTAAAGAAAAAAAAGCTCAGTCAAAAAGCTTAAACTCAATACTCACAGATACTTCCATATCCTTCGAGCGTAGCACTGATAATGTATGGACTCTAAACCAGAAGTAATTAACGATGTTAATAAACAAAATTAGTCAATGATAACACTAACATAAACAACCTAACCGAACGGTTTTTATAAATTGCGATATATTGACCAGCAACCAAATAAATATAATATGATACTAGTCGCTGAAAAATCTTACTAAAATTACGTTTGAAATAGTTGAAATTTATTAACTAAGCGCGAAACATAATGAGTTGGTCTAGTCTCAAAGCATACGCATGTAGAGTAGTAAGGTCTCTTCTACACTGCGACACTACACGAATACAAAAAAAAAATAGAGAATGTCTCTGTGTCCTTGCTACCGGAGGGTTAAACGTTGCTGTGGTCTGTGTCTGTAAGTTCAGGGGAGCCTTAAAGCTCCTGTGAGCTCTAATTCAACCTATATCTAATCTTATGGTCCATAGCATAAACTAAATAACTAAAGCACTTTTCTGTTTAATCAGAATACATAATAAAAAAATACTGCTTAAGGCAGCGCCTATTAAACATTTAAAATATTTCAGTAATCTAATTTCTACATACGTATATTTAAAACTTGAAGAACTGTGGGCAATTATATATGGAGCATGGACTATAAAAAACTGGTGTTCACCTATGGAATTAGCTTTTACTTAATGGTAGTGATATGTGTTTACTTTGGTGTCATGAATAAGAAAACTTTACTTCGCTGTCATGGATAGTTTCAGAGTTATGATTTGTTAATATTATCTTGATTTTTATAAACAAAACGTAAGAAAAAGATGGGCAAACTGTGTTTTAACTAATTATCATAATTTTTATTAGTGTATCCATGAATTATGTTAATCTAGTAACTGTTCAGAGTTTTTATAAAATATTTAGTAATAAGAATGATTGTTTTTGTTAATTTTTTTTTCAAGCACCATAAAGGAGTTTTATTGCAAGTACCAAGACTATGCCGCATTTTTGAAATTATGCAGAAAAGTGATGAAAGTGCAGTAGGCTTGGGTATCGCGCATCTAATTGTTTAAAACATTTCGCAACTTTTTAAACACATAAAATGATGAGGTAATCTTATAAAGTATCCACATCTGAGATTTATGCCTTTTAAAAGAAATGAAATTCATTTAAAATTAGTATTTGAAGTGGCCGCTAACTTTTATTTTTCAATCTATGGTCCAGAAGTGCCCAGTCTGTTTTGAATTTACAAATATATTTTTATTGTCCGTCTACTGGCCCATCGTATAATGTATACGCGACTTATAAGCAAGTGAATATTATCAGTATGTTTATTATTACGTTCCTAGTGTAAGGTCAGAGGTGGTTGGTTCTCTCAGAAAGATTTCCCTATCTATTGTACTGAGACTGTAGCATATTTTTTATCCAGTTTTGTCTGTTGAGTATTTTTTTTATTCGTTGCGGTCGTCTACCTTGTGATTTCGTAAACATTTCTAATCGTCTTCGGAATATTCCAACTGAGACCTTCAAGAAAACATCTTTCTCATTTCCGAAAGGAGAAGTTTACGTGTCTGTATTTGTGTGTGTGTCTCTATCTGTGTGTGCATGTATATAGGTATATGGATGGATGGAAGAGCCAATTTCGATGCGGGTTCTTTCTCGTTGGCTACATTACAGGTTTTGTCGGGTTTTGTTTAATTTTAGTGTTATTAAGTAGTGGTCACAGTACACATTCGGCTAAGTTATTGGCCCTATATTATTTGTATATATAATGTATACATATAATATAATAAGTATAATAAACTTACTCGGCGTCATGTTAGTTGCATCATGCATGGATAGTGACTACGTACCTACTTGAATTTTGAGCAAGGGCGGTTCCATTCTTGAATTGGTATGAAATACTTGCATGTGACGTCATCATTTTTGAAGTCGACGAAAGCACTTTTAACCCCTGACGGAAAATAGAACGACGGAAATTTTAACATGTCTGTATGTGTCTGTCTGTCTGTGACATTATACCTTTTGAAAGAATCGACCGATTTCGGCGCGGATTTTATTTATTGGAAAGCTGACGTGATCGGGGTCCGGGATCCTTTGCAGAATAGACCATCTGCCTTCCGACAAGCAGCTCGTAAAATGCGAGCATAGGCTTACTGTCACTAACACCGTGACTTCCTATTAGGTGGTAGAGTTTCGCAGCGACTAGCCTGGATTGGTACTACCCCCTTACCTATTCCTGCCACCAAAACGTTAGTGCTTGCCGTACTTTCTTTTGCTTGAGGCCTTACATCCCCGCCTCAGGTTGGCAACGCAGCATTACCACGTTTGGTGTCTCTAGGCGGCGTGAATTTCTTACCAACAGGAAATCCGTCTGCTTGTTTGCCTTCCAATATCATAAAAAAAGATGTAATATTAACTTTACACTCATTCAGTACGAATGTATAAAACTAAACACGTAAGCATTTAGTTACTAATCTTAATAACTGATCTCAATTTAGAAATTTTGCTTATGGGGGTCGCGGTTGGTGTTACCAACATTTACATTAAATGAAATAGTTCGAATTTTAAATTCAAAATAAGTCAAAAACATTCTTTATAGTTTTTTTCGCCACGTTACTACAATATAGATAGGTACCTACCGATTAATATTATACACACTTTATACTACTTCCCTCTCTCTCTTAGTCTCTTTACCTCAAGTAGGCAACGAACAAAAATATCTTTAGTGCCTATTAACATTTGAAATCATATTTATTTTGTTTAGTCAAACCAGAAGTCAATCGATTGAAATGTACATAAGTGTTATTTGAATTGGCCAAATTAATAGTCGTTGTGAATTGGAGGACGAAGATCTTATATTATCATAATAAATCAATTTCTCCATGATCTATTTTGCTGATTAGTTGCGCCAATTGTAACAATATAGATCAATTTTCTATCTAGGTCATGAATGTGGATTTTGTTTTGACTATGTGGCCCGCAGCTACAAATAAACCTCTGTCTGTCTTGCTCTGGGGTCGAAATACTTACCATTAATTTTGGGAACCAGTAGTATTGACCATGGTGATTTAAGGGTTTGTGATACCGGCACATGTACCTGTATTGTTAGTACCGGTACCAGATTTAGTACCGGTACTACAGGTATAAAGGTTTTATACCGGTAGGTACTGGAAGGTCACCACGAACACCACGCTTAAAGGAGTTTCCATGTTCATGTTCAATTCCATGTTGCTAAATGTCCACCAATAAAAGCAGCTTTATGGCTTATGTCTTTCTCCGATGACAGTTGGTCAATCAAATTTCAATAAAAGGTAAGAAATTCACGCCGCCTACATACACCAAAGGTGGTAATGGTGCGTTGCCAACCTGAGGCCGCGATGTTAAGCCTTGAGCAAAATTTAAATTTACCAGCTACCTTATAATTCGAACCGGAACACGTCAACGGCAAGCACTGACGTTATGGTGGCAGGAATAGCTAAGCCGGTGGTACCAATCCGGGTAAGTCGCTGCGAAACTCTATCACCTAGTCAGATGTCACGGTGCTAGTGACGGTAAGCCTATGCTCACCTTTTACGAGCTGCTGCAAAGGAGGAGGAGGGAATTGTGATGTTAGTTACCCCTTCAAATCTACTGAATCGATTTCCATAAAGAATTTTAAACAGTATAGTTCCAAAGATTGCCATAAACATTCGACGTCACATATTTAAATAGTACTCGTATCTTAGTCGTCCCTTAGAGGGCGCCAGTGAAGTGTTTGTCTAAAGCTCTCTCGTAAATTCGCCTCTGTATAAAATAGACAGATAGGTATATTAAAATACTTTAACATTTAACCTCATGATAGTCAGTTATTATTCATGAACCGTGATAGTTAAGTAATTATACAGTCATTTCTCGGAGACGTGAATAGGTCGTTATCAGTTAATAGCCAAACATTTCAATATTTTCAAAGATTTACCTACTTCTTTTAATTTTTAACAGACTTAAAAAGGGAAGGTTGATTTGAAAGTATATCTTTAATCTGTGTTAGCTTAGACTTGTCCCCGTGTTGGTCCGGGCTTCCCCGTGTTGGTCCGGGCTTTTCCCCGTGTTGGTCCGGGCTTCTTTGTAGAATAGACCATCTGCCTTCCTTGCCAGGCAGCTCGTAAAAGGCGAGCAAAGGCTCACCGTCAGTAACACCGTGAATTCTGAATAGGTGGTAGAGTTTAGCAGCGACTCGCCCGGATTGGTACCACCGCCTTACCTATTCCTACCGCCATAACGTCATGACGTGTTCCGGTTCGGAGTGTAAGGTAGCCGGTAAACTTACTTTTGCTCGAGGCCTAACATCCCGGCTCCAGGTTGGCAACGCACCATTACCACCTTTGGTGTCTCTAGGCGGCGTGAATTTCTTACCATCAGGAAATCCGTCAGCTTGTTTGCCTTCCAATATCATAGAAAAAAAACTTTAGAACTTTTTACTGTAAGACATAGGTATTTCATACTGCACCGTACACAGCTTAGCAGGGTTGCTCTTGAATATTGATTTCTGAAATTGGAAATTGGAATCGGATATGGCATTTTAAGTACTCTTGAACACCGTACTAGGGGATTAATAATATTTAGTTCTTAAACAATTTAACGAATCCGATAAAAAAATTTGTTGAATATTTTTAAATAAATCTTAATAAGTATCTTCACGCCCATATCCCCGAAGAAGTAGGCAGAGGAACAAAAAGGATACCCACTACTAGCTGAAGACACTAAGTCCCACAATGTGATAGGTGGCAAGCTTATCTCCAACTGGGCACATATCCAATCCCGGGCAACGTTTTTTATTAGAAAATTGGAAAAACCAAACTTTCTTTTTGTAGCCCCAACCCGGGAATTGAACCCGGGCTCTCGTGTAAAGTATTATAATTCGTCGTTTTCTTTTAATGTAGAAACAGGCATACGAGCGAGTATTCTACCTGATGGAAAGTAGTCACCATTGTTCATACAAGTCATTCATACAAGTGCAACAAAAAAAATTAGCATCGTTTTTTATATGGTTAAAGGCAGCGAACCAGCACGCGGCTCCCCCGATAATAAGAGACAATATTAGCCTACATACACCATAAACGTTGTAGGTGCGTTGCAGTCCCGTGGCCGGGGTATCAAGGTCATGCGATGCCAGTCTTTAAATAATTTATTAACCCCTGGGCCTAGTTTTTGTGGAAAAACTGTACTGGGAGACTGTTCTAGAGATTGACTATTCGTATAGAAAAAGCGCGAGAAGCGACAGTTATAGGCGAACAAGCTTCAAGGTGATGTTGCTATATGTTTTTTTTTATTTAAAACTATTTATGCCCTGTTTCTATATTCAAGAAACGAGTCGTTTTTCTTACGAACGGTAGTTTTTTGTACTAATAGTAAAAAATCTAACCACGGTTGTTCTTTATCGACTGTTAACTCGAAACGTTTTGTGTAACTCGAAACATTTTGTGTAACTTAAACTTTTTGTGTAACTCGAAACATTTTGTGTAACTCGAAACATTTTGTGTAACTTAAACATTTTCTGTACTTAACTCGAAACATTTTGTGTAACTATGAACAACGCTTCGTCACTTGTAGACAAATTACCAATGGTTATACTAACGAATTACGATTCGTTGAATATCGGAACCAAGCTTTAGTTGTATTTCTTGTTAATAATCTGTTTCTAAATAACATGAGCTGTATTTTAGTAGCAAATAAACTATAGGTTACTTACATTGCTTCTAAATACGTCATCAAAAAATACCAACAACAAAAAGTCGTCATTTAGCGTGAATGTGTGGGAATACTTGAAATAAAATTTTAACTATATCTAATTAAAGATTAGATTTTTTTATAATTATGAATTAAACCACTCGTTTACTGTTATCTTAATGAGAATAACAACATAATTTGCAGGAATAATGATAAAATAATAAATAATGTTTGTTACTTTGTAAGAAGAACCCTTAATCACCCACGTGAATTGTTGTGTGAACATATGCGTTTGAAATACTTATCAGAGAATTATTTGACCAAAGTGCTATTTTTTAATTTTGATCGTGTCTGTGGTCTAGCGATTCAGTGGTCGGACTTGACAAGGTCGATTCCTGGGTCAGGCAACAAAAAGAAAATTGGGTTTTTCCAATTTTCTAATAAAAAAATGTTGCTCGGGATTGGATATGTGCCCGGTTGGCGATAGGCTTGCCACCTATCACATTGTGGTAACTAGTATCTTCAGCTAGTCGTGGGTGCCCTGGTTGTGCCTCTGCCTACCACTTCGGGGATATAGGCGTGAAGATACTTTTTACTATTTTTAAGACGATGACAGAAATTCTTTTTTTTGATATTTCATTGTTTCATAACTGATTATGAATATATATACGAGTTTTGCTCACTCATACAACTGAATAAAACGCGTCATGGCATCAGCGGCGTGAATTTCATTCCATCAGGAAATACATCTGCTTTTTGGCCTTTCATTATTATAAAAAAAACATTTCATTACGCGTTCCAAAATCAAACATGCTTAAAAATGACGTCGAGGTTTTATAAAAATCGATAAATCATTTTATTTACTATAATCTCGTGTCTAGGTTGTAAGACCGTAGGCCATTGACCACATGCCCTCAATTACATTCACCACATACGATAACACGTGTTTTATTTATAGATATGTCAATCAGACTATGTTTCTGATTTGTATATTCTTATGTGATTTGTTTATGTTGCCTGTTATTTATGTAAATAAGCTAGATAACAAGTCATTGTTCACTTAAAATGTGTGCACTTTAAAAAAAATGTCATGGTTTGCCACTTATCAAATTGTGAGGTGTGTTTGGCTGGTCATGGGTGCTTGGTTGTTCATCTGTCTTCTTCTCGGGAAAACGGGCGAGAAGATATTTTCAAGCCTTTTCATCTATACCTACCAATAACAAAGAGAAATTATTTGATTGTCTGTATTGAAAAGTCCCAGGATAACTAATTATCTATTAGTGGACCGATTAACAGGTAACTTACTATTAACTATTGGACCGATTTGAAAAGTTCTCTCACCATTAGAATCCGACATTATCCCTGATGAAATTAGGCTATATCTATTACTAGAAAAAAATAGGAATCTCTACTAAACTTCAACAATGTAACACAAGGTGTAAAAAAGCTAGTTATAAAATGTGTTTCATCGCATTAGCTGGAGAAAGTATAAAAAGCTAGCTATATAAAGTCTTTCATCGCATTAGATGAGGAAACCATTAATGATACGAGAGAAACATGTTCTACAATATTAATAGAAACAATACCAATATTACTACTAACTACTATATCAATATTAATAAAAAGAAAGAATATTTATAAAAAATTTGCTACACCATATATTTAACTGTTATGGTTACTAATTGGTTAGAAATAATGGTAATGTTTGGAATATGTTATTCACACCAGATTGAGTAACATCTTCCTATACAAACTACTTACCGTGTTGGGTATACCGTGGTGGTAGTTTACGGTAGACAGGGCTAAATTTATTATCATTTTAAAATTATTTGTAAGTTATAACTCAAATTATGTATGAATATTAAAACATTGTGTATGTAATTAGTTATTTTATACTTATAAAAATATTAAATTATTTGCACACCACAATGTGGTAGAATATGTTGGAAAGCTTAAATAATTTTGTAACAACCTTAACACACATATTCCGCAAATAAATATATTTTCTTTCTTTCTTTCTTTTCTTTATAAAAACTCCTTTTTTAAATTTTAATCTCGAATCTTTAAGCAAATATTTGTGAAATTGTAACGGGCAGATTTTAAATTGTCACAAACTGTCATCCCCGTAGTAGCCTTTTGGGGGTTTATTTTTTAAAAAAAGTTGCCGATGTTTCAACTCGGATCTTTATATAGGTAACCCATACCCATAAATTAACCCATGTAATGCACAATCGGTTCAGCGGTTTAGTCGTGAAAGACAAACAAACAAACAAACAAGACAGACAGACACATTTATAATAGTAGCATAGATGTGCAGAATTCACTCTTCTATAGTTCTATTACAAGTGTACATTAGAGAATTTTATTGCCAAATTTCGTAATCTGACCTGAATATGAAACTCGACACCAAAATTCTTCCATTAAAAAACCAGTTTACATAGCTATATATTTTAAATTTGACAAATTAATTAATATTCTATTCTGCTATAACAACTAAAATTAAGTGGGCTTTAAAAAGGTTAATTATTTAAGATAAGCAGTTTCACGCAACTTCGCCTGCATAACTTGGCTTCTACAGCACCGATTTTGATGAAACAAAACCTATGTCACTCAGGGATAAAGTAGCATTCTATGGGTGAAAGATTTTTTGAAACCGGTCCAGTAGTTTCGAAACCATTTCAAACAAACAAATCAAATCTTTCCTTTTTATAATATTAGTATAGAAAAACAAACAATAATACCTACTCCCGTTATATTCAAATGTAGTGTAGTGTAATCTAATGTAGTGAATATTGATAAGTCCTGTTTTTGATTATTATTTCCACAAACAAAACAAAGACAAGCCGAGTTACAGACAAGAATAAAAAAACGACGGGTTGCGTTCCGGGAGCGCCGGAAAAAGTGAAAACTTGAATAGGATACCGATCATCTCAGAAATCGAATACCTATTTTTTGTTTTCGTTGTGTATTTTTGATATTTTGGAATGGTTAGAGAATAGTTTTGCACGAATTTCTTTAATTATCAGTATGAAAGTACTAAATATTAATTATAAGTATGAAAGTAAATATGCGGAAAGTACTATATTTTATTATACAGTATTCATTTATTGCGCTATCGTACACAAACATGACAACACGAACATTCGCGCAAACGCCCTGCGCCGTCTAAATGGAATTGCAGGCGCAGGCATACATTTTCGCAAAAATAGGGGGGGTGATACTTCCTCTCCTACGCCGCGCCAGCTGTTTACTCTCCATCCATCTTACAAATTTTCGGTCAGGTCGCGAGAATAGAAGTTTTTTCCCATTCAAAAAAAAGTCCGCAACGCCGCTAAAGATGTTTTCACTTCAAAAATCTGTTTTGAAAGTCAAGTATAATCAATCAATTATTTTTTCTGAAGTATTAAATTAGGTATACCACGGGTTTATTTTTATTGTATTTTATTTTCATGATATTGGAAGGCAAACAAGCAGACGAATTTTCTTATGGTAAGAAATTCACACCGCCTAGGGACACTAGAGGTGGTAATATTGCGTTGCCAATCTGATGCCGGGATGTTAGGCTTCGAGCAAAAGTAAGTTTACCGGCTACCGTATCCTCCGAACCGCCATTATGGCGGCAGGAATAGGTAAGGCGGTGGTACCAATCCGGGCGAGTCCACCTCTTATTACTATTAAACGATGATGGGTTGTGGTAAAAAAACAGACCATTGCACATTAACCTTAATGTATGTAGATTTGCACTCCACTAACCCAGTAATTGCCAGTAATTGTTCAGTGCGTTAGTATTTACTTATTCTATGACTAGTTATCTGCCGTCTTATTAATAAACACGGAGTAAAGTACTCCAATGTTTAACGTGGCAATATGGTCTTTATTACAATGTGAGACAGACTATAATATCAAATTAATTTTAAGTCCGACGTTAGTCCACGTTAATTAATAAGACACCTGAGGAAGACACAATAAGATTAAGGTAAGTAAAAAAAGTATCTTCACGCCCATATCCCCGAAGTGATAGGCAGAGGTACAACCAGGGCACCCACGACTAGAAGAAGACACTAAGTCCCACACTGTGTTAGGTGGCAAATACCTATCGCCAGCCGGGCATTTATCCAATCTCGAGCAACATTTTTTTATAAGGAAATTGGAAAAACCAAGTTTTCTTTTTGTTGCCCGACCCGGGATTCGAACCCGGGACCTCGTGCAGTCAAGTCCAACAGCCCGGACCGCTAGACCACAGAGGCGATTTATTGAAAATTGATGATTAAAATATTGAAAATGTCTAAGTAGTAAACCTATCAATATTTGGAGTATTGTTTCTCTTTTACTTGTCGGAAGGTGTATCTCGAGTTAAAAGGGCCGCTTTTAATAACTTACTGCTAGATAGAATTAGGTCTGGATGTGGTTATGATGCTTCCAAGTTTTTGAATTTTTAGAAATATGAAAAAAAAGAAGAATCGAAGTTTATTTTATGTAATGGTCTAATATCTATTGGTGGTGATTCTGCTGTTCGCAAATAAAGTAAATAATATATGAACAATTATCCTTTGACAAATTACACAAATTGAATCTAACCCCAAAGTAAGCACATTATATGCTTGTGTTATGGGTGTTAGTCAACGATACTAATACATAGAAATACTTAAAAAGATACCAGAATAAAATTTATAAACACCCAGACCCGGAAATGCAGACATTAAAATGTTCATTACACAAACGCCTGCCCCCGGCGGGAATCGAACCCGAGCCTCGCGGTGGTCGATGTAGTTAGGCGTGTACGCTAGCCACTCGACCAACCAGGCGGTCAAAGAAGAATCTTATTTTCTGTAATGATCTTATATTGGTGATGATTCTGCTGTTCGCAAACTCAACTTATTTTAGATGCACCTGTGCTGCTGTGACAACGGGTCTCTTCAACGGATGGACAGATTTTGATTCGGTTTTTTATTTGAAATCTGACTTGATGAGATGGTTCTTAGCTATACTTTATAGAAATCTGTCCAGGCATTCAGATCAACGGCTCATTTGTAAGCATCGGAATGTATATAAAACTAGTAATGGGTATTTATTTAACTTTTTTTATGTGAGACCTAACAGTTAAAACACTAACGAATGCTGGTACCTACGACTGAGCTGGCCTGAATATGAAGCTCGAAGAAAGGAGACGCAGCCCTGGAATGTATACTTGTAAACCCGTCGAATTTTTGACTTACCGATTTGGCTTGATCCTGTTTATATATTCTGATGACAAGGATTCGATGATAAGAACCTGATGATTGAACCGGAAGGTGGTTAATGTATCTAAATTTAAAAGTTGCAGTATTCTATTTTATAATGTTTGAAGTTCATTAAAAGTTCTGACTTGAAAACTGACGTGATTGAGGTGGTTCTTATCTAACATTTATGGAGATTAGTTCAGGAGTTGAAGGTTCAGCTCAGTTGCAAATGCTGTAATTGATATTAGTCGCACAATATATATTTCACTTTCAAACGTATGTGAGACCTTGTAGTTAAAACACTAACGAATGCTGGTACGACTGAGCTGGTCTGAGGATGGAGCTCAAAGATAGGAGACATAACCCTGGAATGCTTACTAGTAAACCCACTCAGTTTGGGCTCGTTAGAATCGTCTTTACTAGATCTGTTCATATTTTCTGATGATGAGGACTTGGTGACAAAGATATGATGAAAGATCTAAAAGGATCATAATTTACATGTTACGGTATTAGGTATGTTTCGTAATCTTTGCAGATCTTCTAAAGCACATAAAAAGAGAGAAATGTTGTAAGTTTGACTTGTTTGTATGTGTACGTGTGTTTGTGATATTCTTACTCTTAAACAATTGTGATACGTTGTTGCAACCCCCGATGGAAGAGTTAAAAGTTTTATTAACCTCCAAC
>NJDD01006700.1:227067-244223 GCA_002245505.1 Calephelis nemesis | reverse complement strand
ATAACGTAATACAACAAAAGAAAAAAAAAACTGAAAAAAGTTTTAATTAGACTGAAAATTATAAATTAACAAAACGATCCGCTATGTATTAAATTTATTTGATACAAAAAATGTAATAAATGAAGAACCACTGGACCGATTTTATGCAAACTTCGTCTAAATCATATACTAGATACCGAACAAAGCCTAAACAATTGGTTTTCATAGGTGAACACGTTCTTGAGTTATAAAATTATAACGAAAAGTAGCATTGATTTTTATGTACATAGATGATCCATAAATGGGCATTAACTCGTTAATCCGTCAATCGTTAATTAACGGACTACTGATTAATGTTTAAGTTATCTTCAAAACTTTAACTACCTATTGTATATCAACCATCACCGAGCATCGGGCCATATAGAGCCATAAATCTTTAAGGGTAAAAGAAGATATTTTAAGGGTAAAGATCAAAATCTCATCAAAATGTTGGTAGACCTAAAATCAAAAGATTCAGATAACACACATGGTGACCAAAAATAAGGCTCTTACAGAAAGGAGAATCTCATGCTTTTTGTTATTACATTATTTGATTTTTTTTAATTACAGTATGCAGCAACACATACAGTCTCACACACACACATGAACTTCAATATATTAATGTTCATAAAAGATTACATCAACATTGTGTCAAATTACCAATACTCCAATTATTTAAGTCTATTTTTTCATTTTCTGCCTGTAATCTTCCAAAACCAAAAATCATGTTATTAAATAGGTCATTAACCACCGATGTAAAAAAAAGTAAACAACTGATAACTTACGTTAAATCTTTCGAAATGTAACGTTTTAACTTTAAGCAAAGTTACTTGTTTTTACGGATTTATGATTATCGAACTTGTAATTTGTTTAACGGTCCTCAACTTTGCATAAATAAAATAATAACTTTTTTAACTTAAATAATAAGCAACTGTTTGAAAATTAGGTTGTCTTTTTCATGGTTCAGTAATCGAAGGGCAAATAGCTAAAACGTGCTGTGGTTTTAAATAAAACTTCAAAAGAAATTTGGTTAGAACCAAATAACAGCTGTTTAACATGAATTCAGTTTAGACTTCTGAACCAAACCCATCAGCTTTTTGTCTAGATATAGATCTATACTAATATTATAAAGAGGAAAGGTTTGATTTTTTTGTTTGTTTGTTTGAAATGAATAGGCTCCGAAACCACTGGACCGATTTCGTAAATTATTTAACCTTTAAAATGCTACATTATCCCTGAGTGACATAGGCTTTGTTTCGTCGGAGCAGTATAAACCAAGTTACGCAGGCGATACTGCGTGAAACTGCTAGTCGAAAATAAAAAAGACTGGTATTTTGGAAACCGGCTATAGATGTCCCAAAATATCACTATCATAGAAAAATAAATATGAAGATTTTTTTGCTTAATATTACATTACACTTTAGGACATTCTGTCTAGTAATTAATTGTTATGCTTGTTTCTACTGAACCCTTCATGGATGAATAATTATCAGTATAAGGCTTGGCGCTGACTTCAAACCTTTTAGTAAATAGCACGTATGTATGTATAGTAGGTAGGTAGTATATAATTAATATTAAATGTTCATTATTTTGTACTTTTTAGTTAGTTTTAAAGTCGTTTTTTGACATAGTTATTTTTTTAAATACTTTTTAGTTTATTGCTGATATGATTTAATTTAATAAAATATACATCGGGATAGGTGAATTAATAGAAAAACGCTCATAAAATAAAAACTAATAGGCCAATCTGTATCAAATATTCATGGGACCAATTCGAAACTATTCCGCATCAAACAAAAAAAAACACAAAACACAAAAAAAAAATGTAACGGCCGAATTGAGTCTTAATTTGAGAACCTCCTTGTTTTATTGAACTCGATTAAAAACATATTCATTAGCAGCCCGTCCTAGCTTTACGCGAGTGGAAAAACTTCTATGTTTATAACATACATATAAACTTTCCTCTTGAATCACTTTGTCTATTGAAAAAACTGTATCTGTATCACTTTGTCTATTGAAAAAACTGTGTCTGTTAGGTAGTTCTAAATATCTAAGCATTTATAGAGACAGACATCGGCAAGGTTAGAAGATTATTAGAAGGTTAGAAGTGTTAGAAAGTTATTCCCTGTGTTCTCCCTTGCAGAATAGACTGCCTTCCTGCCAGGCAGCTCGTAAAAGGTGAGTACAGGCTTACCGTCACTAACACTGTGATATCTGACTAGGTGGTAGGGTTTCGCAGCGACTCGCCCGGATTGGTATCACCGCCTTACCTATTCATGTCGCCATAACGTCCAATGCCGTTGACGTGTTCCGGTTCGGAGGGTAAGGTAGCCGGTAAACTTTCTTTTTCTCGAAGCCTAACATCCTAACATCCCGATTCCCGGCCTCAGGTTGGCAACGCACCATTACCACCTTTGGTGTCACTAGGCAGTGTGAATTTTTTACCATCAGGAAATCAGTCTGCTTGTTTGCCTTCCATTATCATAAAAAAAGCGATTTTGCTTTATACTATGTAGTAATTGATACCTACAGTCCATAACTGCATTAAAAAAAGTATCTTCACGCCCATATCCCCGAAGAGGAAGACAGAGGCACAACCCACGACTAACCGAAGACACTAAGTCCCACAATGTGATAGGTGGCAAGCCTATCGCCAACCGGGCACATATTATCCAATCCCGAGCAACATTTTTTTAGAAAATTGGAAAAACCCAAGTTTCTTTTTGTTGCCCGACCCGGGATTCCAACCTGGGATCTCTTCTAGTCAAGTCCAACAACTGAACCGCTAGACCACAGACGATTAATACACAACTGCATTAAAATCGGGTTAATATTTTCGCAATCCATTAAACCCAACATCGTGACACTAGTTTTTGTATTAGATTAGAGTCTTCATATTCAAGTCAAAAAGATAAAAATCTTTAACTCATTCGTAACGCGTTGAGAAATTTTAGCTAATAGTGATCGCCCTTGAACCAAATGTTAAATATGTGGTTCAAAGGTGTTTACTCGCTTTTGGTACTACTTTAGTTATCTACATTAAAATGTCTTTAAAAAGCTGTGTCTGTATATACTAATACTATAAATGCGAAAGAGTGAATGTTTGTGGGTATTTTTGTTTCGTTTTCATGTCACAGCAGCAGAATCAATGTTAATGAATTTTAGTATCTATAGAATAAATTAGTTTTTAGAGAAGTGTATACACATAGGCTAATTTTATCCAAATATATCAACGAGTTTCCACGAAATTGATCACCTTAATTAGGTACTCTATAGAGTAGATTCGCAAGCAACGGTCAGTACAAACTTTTTTTTGTTACTGGTACGTTTTTAGATCAAAATATTTTTTTTAGAATTCAAGTCTGTCGGTAATCATAATATTGATCGTTTTTTCACAAATGGAAGGATAAGTCTCGTTTGGAATCTGTGCTGTACAAACGTTCACACCTTTTACTCGTATCTATGGGTATTTTAATTCAATCCAAAAAAGGAGGAGGTCAATTCGACTGTAAGTTTGTTACGCGATTACACTGCCAGTGACAAACCGATTTAGATGTTTCTTTTTAGATAAGTAGGTTATGATGCCGAGTTGGTCCCATGTTAATTTCATCATGATGCGACTTGTGGTTTTTTGAGTTTTACTTGAGATAAGTAAATATGGTCTTCGGTTGTACTAATTAAAAGTATATTTTTTTTATTATGCGTTACTCAAAAACTCCTAGTAAGGTGTAAATGAAACTTTCGTGAGACCATTTTGGAATCATTTTTTATCTTTCGAAAAAAGTATTATCAAAACACGATGGTAACTAAAGAAATAGTTGGAGTCGGTTTTTGCAGTTTTAGGATAGCGCCCATTTGGACGGGCCGGGACGGGGCGCATCGCAGGGCAGCAATCCGCCTAGATCACTTGCATACATTTTGTATGGAGCAACGCCAACTGTGCCGGGCACATCGGCGCGGTTTTCCGATCGGCACCCCGCGCGCATTCCCCGATGCGGCCCACAGTGACTAAGATCACGATATCACTATGAATCACTCATGGCAATTTAACTCTAAAGTTTCGTATGATAACTACTATAGTATACTATAGAATTATGTAGTATAGTATACGTCAAATATGGAGTATCTATACTATAGATACTCCATATTCGACGATTCGTATAACCACTACTGCCAGTGGAGGCGCCACTTTCTATACTTGAGGATTTTAACATCGAATGGATCCTCTCTATTTGTATACTCTACTCAGGTACTGAGTAACAAAAAGCCGCCGCCGCGACGCGGCACGGCCCGCATCAGTGTGCCACAGATTATTTAGTGTGTTTTGATAGGTATATAATAATAATATATGATTATACTCTTTGGTGCTTTGCAATGCGATGCGTCTCGGCCCAACACGCTCCGCCCTGTCAACAGTGGGCGCTATCCTTTAATGCGCTTAATTTTATTGTTACTTCGAGGAAATCCGTTTGTTTGTTTGATGTAAGTACGTATGTAGGTATAACCTTTGCATAATTTGTAGTTAGGGTGACGGCAAAACGAACGTTATTTGGTTGTTAACTAAAAATCAACATTAAATCAGAATAAAAGATACGTCATAAGGCATAAGTACTTCCTATGTATTGAATAATATATTATGCGAATCACGAAATAAACTTGTATCATGTTAAATATTTTGTCCCGGTCAGGTTTTTTTATGATATAGGAAGACAAACAAGAAGACGTATTTTGTAATGGTATGAAAATTCACGCCGCCTAGGGAAACCAAATGTGGTAATGGTGCGTTGCGAACCTGAGGATGCCAGGCCTGGAGAAACAGTAAGTTTACCACGCTAGTGACGGTAAGCCTGTGCTCTACTTTTACGAGCTGCCTGGCACAGGAAGACAGATGGTCTATTCTGCAAAAGATCCCGACCAATACGGGGGAAAAATAGGTGTATGTGCGATTCACACACGGTAGAAGTGAAACTTCAGTAAATCGACAAAAGAAAGAGATGATTTATATTTTTGCGTCTCTTACCTGTCGTTTTTTCCGTTGCATCCGGTTTGAAACCACAACGATTCTAACGAAGTTTCACTTCAAAAATAACATTATAAAACTAAATCAAACTTGCCTCAGGTGATTTTTTTGCCTCGATTAGTCCAGATCCTGTAAATGGAATAGGTCGACTGCCTTCGAGTGAGCAGTTTACGAAGTGTAATTAGTAACATGGGGCGTTACCAACAAGAGCACTGATGGTAGAGCTCGGAGCAACAACTTGCTCGGGTAGAGATTTACTATTACCTATTTCTGCCGCCATAAAGACAGTGGTGGTGATTCTGCTGTTCACAAACTAAATTTATTCTAATTGCATGCTATATTTTTCATGTGAAACGAAAACAAAAGAGATGGAACATCTTAGATATGTCAGATTAGTACGGATATGTCAAATTGTGATGTTTTTAATCAACATTTTTAGAGTGATAGATTAAACGTCTGTAGAAATGTCGTGTACAGACTAATCTGACAAGGCTAAAATGGTTTTGTCTCCTTTTAAAAGAAGATAGCGATAACTTAAAATTAGTTTAGTGAGTGCTCAACAAAACCAGTGTCATATTTCAGGAAGGTAGGGTAGCAGGTAGCTGCTACCCTACCTTCCTGAAATATGACTTGTTGCTGTAGTCTACACTTTCATGATATTCCTGCCACCCCGACCACAAGACAGCAACGAATCAATAACATTCAAAATGATTCATTGCTCGGGATTGGATATATGCCCGGTTGGCGATAGGCTTGCCACCTACCACATTGTGGGACTTGGTGTCTTCAGCTAGTCGTGGGTGCACTGGTTGTGTCTCTGCCTACCGCGTTGGGGATATTGGCGTAAAGATATTTTAATATTTTTTTTGCAAGTGCATTAGCAAAAATATGCAATAGCTTGCAATATCTATAATTTCCTTCGTAATACACTTACGCGGTCATGAACGCCAGACATTTAAAAATAGGAAAGTTTTTTTAATTAATATTAAATGAATCAAACTGGCCTTGGAATAATGCACCTGAACGTTACTTCTTATAAACATTATTAAGGAGAAGTCTAGTAAAATGGTATTTAGAATTTTTTTGTTCATTACGATAAATAACGAAACAATAAAATGTTTTGTATTTAAAATATTTTACTTTACCCATTCTAACTGCTTTATTCGCTAAATTTTAAAATATACAAGATATTGACGTTTTCAAAACAATATTTTTGTAACTGCCCATCAATGATCTGTCCTGTAATCTTTTAACGAGCTTCTCCATTTTCATGTACTTCCAGTATAAAAAAATGTTATAAAATTTAATTTTAAGCAATTTGACAAATTTGAAAAATTGACGTGTTTTTGTCGTGTTAATTTTATTTAAGAATTCAGATTCACATGGTTGGTCGAGGGGTTAGCGAGCACGCCTAACATCACCGACCAACCGCGAGCCTCAGATTCGAATCCCGACATGTGCAGATAGTTGTGTGATGAATTTCTATGTATTAGCATCATTGTGTAGCACTCAAAAATTTACTTACTTTGGGATTAGACCAAGTTAATTTTTACAGGGATATTATTTAAAACCCGAACTTAATTACTTAGTTAACTATTTAATACATTACTCAGTTTGTATAACTTGTCCAGGAATATTTTTTATTTATTACTGACGTAACAAGGTTAGCTATGTTTTAACACATTCGATGGTGTTCGAGGTCACAGCGACCCAAGCAAAACTTAAAAAAAAAGAAAAAACTTGTGGTCCGTAGACTACCGTTGTCTCTTACCATCAGAAGAGCCATGCAGTGCTTGTCAACTAAATTTTTGCAATAAAACGTCCAAACTATAAACCCTTTTATTTACCAGAACAAAATGATTTTTGTAGAGCAGGGGTCTATTTTTTTGGTCTCGGAAACCTAAGTTGGATATTTTTTGGCGGAACCCTATTTTGGTAATAATTATAGAACTTACGTCGTAGTTTGAATATTTTTATGGCAAGACTTTAAAATAAGGAACAAATCATTTAAATGAAAAATAATATAAGCTTTGCAAAATATTTCTTATACCTATAAATAAATATTTCAATGTAAAGAATTAACTTTTTCACATATTTTCATGTAATAGTCCTTCAATCCTACTTATATTATAAATGCGAAAGTATTGTATGTTTGTATGTTACTCCTTCATGCAAAAACTGCTAAACCGATTTTCATTAAATTTTGCAAACACATAGAGGGTAACTTGGATTAACATATAGGATAGTTTTTATCCCGATAAAGTGTTTCTGTGGTACCATTGACCACGCGAGTTACAGCTAGTAGGACATACCGTATAGTATAGGACATATCATAGCATAGGTAGGACACGGAACCGTTGCTCCCCTTCTACGGTTCCGCGGATTACCATTTAGCAACCGCTGGCGTAGACTAGGTACCCGCATTTTGTTCCCGAACGTATATGGTACATATAAATACCTCATAATACGTGTATCAAGTCATGTGATTTGGCTTAGTTATGTATATTACGTGTTGAACCGGGCTTCCGTCACTAACACCGTCACATCTGACTACGTGGTAGAGTTTCGCACCGACTCGCGTGGATTGGTTCCACCGCCTTACCTATTCCTGCCGCCATAACGTCATCACATACCTTTGACGTATTCCGGTTCGGAGGATAAGGTAGCCGGGGAAATTACTTTTGCTTGAAACCTAAAATCCCGGCCTAGATTGGCACGCACCATTACCATCTTTGGTATCTCTAGGCGGCGTGAATTTTTTACTATCAGGAAATCCGTCTGCTTGTTTGCCTTCTAATACCACAAAAAAAATAATTAAAAAACTGATTTCTGCCATGTCCGACTCGCACTTGGCATTTTTCTCATTATTCAAGGGAAGGCGTTAAACACATGACCGCTAAAAAGAGGATGTTGATGTAACAAAAGATAATATTATGCAAAGAACAATTGAAGTGAGGAAATGACACTTCAAATAGACTTCAAACCGATTTACAAATGCTTCTAATATTCTTTCAGTGTTAGTAAAATTCAATGATGTTTATATGAACATTTATTAAACAAACTAGCTCGGCTTCACGTGCGTAGTTAAGTGAAAAACAAAATGTAACAGGTGCTATTATACCAACGATTTAAAGGTGATATTTCTAAAATATTTCCTCAGGTTTCCTGTTCCGGGCTTTCCCATGTTTGTCCGGGCTTCTTTGCAGAATAGACCATTTGCCTTCCTGCCAGGCAGCTCGTAAAAGGCGAGCATAGGCTTACTGTCACTCACACCGTGACATCTGACTAGGTAGAGTTTGGCAGCGACTCACCCGGATTGCTACCACCGCCTTACCTATTCCTTTCGCTATAACGTCATGACGTGATTCGGTTCGGAGGGTACGGTAGCCGATAAACTTACTATTGCTCAGGCCTAACATCCCGATTCCCGGCCTCAGGTAGGCAACGCACCACTACCATTTTTGGTGTCTATAGGCGGCGTGAATTTCTTACCATCAAGAAATCCGTCTGCCTGTTTGCCTTCCAATATCAAAAAAAAAGATGTGAAGAAGATCTAGCATTAAACACTTCCCGTATAATCTTGATTAATCTATCCGGCTAATCTGGATTATCTTAAACACCTTTTGTGCATTTTATAACCTCCAAATATTCCACAGTTTCAATAATTAGCCTACGATTTCTTAATCATACCAAATTACTGCACGAGCCTTGCGTAAGTCGCTCAAATTAAGACTTTAATCTCAGACACATTTCACCAAATTGGAACAAGTAGAAGGGGATATATTTTTTGTAATACTGTCAGTGTTTTATATCTAGCTATCGGCCCGCCCCGGCTTCGCACGAGTATAAAATATACATATTATAAACCTTCCTTTTTGAACACTTTATCTATTTAAAAAACCGCATCAAAATCCGTTGCGTAGTTTGAAAAAGGGGGACATAAGGACAGAGAACGCGACTTTGTTTTATACTATGTAGTGATGATATGACAATAGCTAAAAAAATATCTTCACGCTCATATCCTCGAAGGCAGAGGCATAAACAGGGCACCCACGACTAGCCGAAGATACTAAGTCCCAAATCCAATCCCAGGCAACTTAATTTTTATTAGAAAATTGAAAATATACAATTACTATTTTTTTGTTGCCCGACCCGGAGAGTTCGATTTCAGAATCTTAAGAAGTCAAACCCGATGTCGGACCGCTAGACCGCAAAGGCGAATATGAGAGTGGCTGTCATACGACATACTATGACAGTGGCTGTAATATTTTAGTTTTTAAGATAAGGGTCTTGGTTTAGCAACGCATCGTAATTCGTATACAATCAAACCTTTGGCATCTGTAGACGTATTTCTCCCCATATCTACTTACTCCTAATCGATTGAATATTTGTAAAATTAAAAGATAATAATAATAATCCCAGCAAAATCTAGCCAATAACGACGTTACGTCAATTTTCCAAACAAAAATTCGCACTGTCATCTGTTCATACGTTTAGGAATTATGATACGACAGATACACATATACACAGGCACTTCAAAATTATAAGTCATCTTTTTGTTAAAAAATAAATTCTAAAATTAAAACTCGGTTGTAAATCTCGGAGTTCGTTTTGTAACAGTCATCAAAACACAATTCAAAATTTACTAAAACATATAGAAATTAGTTAATGATACACATAATTGAAGTT
The DNA here is from genome assembly GCA_002245505.1 of Calephelis nemesis. Lineage (NCBI taxonomy): Eukaryota > Metazoa > Arthropoda > Insecta > Lepidoptera > Riodinidae > Calephelis > Calephelis nemesis. Next base: position 234,496 of record NJDD01006700.1, on the reverse strand, counting down.
ATTTGCAAAGATTTTTTTTATGATAATGGAAGGCAAACAAGCAGACGGATTTCCTGATGTTAAAAAATTTACGCCGCCCAGAGACACCAAAGGTGGTAAAGGTGCGTTGCCAACCTGAGGTCGGGATGTTAGGCCTCGAGCAAAAGTAAGTTTACCGGCTACCTTACCCTCCGAACCGGAACACGTCATGACGTTATGGCGAAAGGAATAGGTAAGGCGGTGGTAGCAATCCGGGTGAGTCGCTGCCAAACTCTACCTAGTCAGATGTCACGGTGTGAGTGACGGTGAGCCTTTTACGAGCTGCCTGGCAAAGAAGGCAGATGGTCTATTCTACAAAGGAGCCCGGACCAACACGGGGATATTCATATTTATATATTCATATTTTCGCGATATTAGATTCTATTTAAATTATTTACAAGCTGTTCCGGCGACCGTTGTTCCCCCCGTTCAGTTCGTATGGGTAAATCGAACCTCGCAAGTCGAACGGGACAAAAAGTATCCTATGTCCTTCTCCTGGTTCTAAGCGTATTCTCTACAAATTTTAAGTCAAACCGCTTCAGCCGTTTTTAAGTAATAGGTACATAGAGTAAGTAGCACGATTTTTTTTCCTCTATTTTATATAATACTAGCTGACCCGGCAGTCATTGTTCTGCTATTTTTTTTTGCTGTGATTCACCCTCATGACTCAGGGTTACAAAAAATAAATGTTACTAGCCGATTCTCAGACCTACATTAGAATATGCTCACAAAATTTTATGAGAATCGGTCAAGCCGTTTCGAAGAAGTACGGTAACTAACATTGTGACACGAGAATTTTTGACATAAAGCTAGCTGACCCGGCAGACGTTGCTCTGCTATATTTTTAATGTGATTTAAGTAAAAAAATGGGGTGAGTTACCCTCTTCACTTAGAGGTATGCAAAATAGATGTTGGCCGATTCTTAGACCTACTCAAGATGCTCGCGAAATTTCATGAAAATCGGTCAAGCCGTTTCAGAGGAGTTCAATCACGCACACCGTGATACGAGAATATTATATATTAGATATCGATTCCATATTCACGTAATTCGTGTTGTCAAAAGTTTTATTTAAAAATTTTAGATGGGTATGTATGAATAATCTGAATAAGCACAAAATTAAGGAATATCGATAATCATTTTTTGCATTTATTTATACTATGTAATACATATTAATATTAAATTACTTATTTTTTGGGTTGTCAATGTTCAAATGTCATTTTGGCGCGAATACATTGCAGCTCAACTCTACAACACGTCATCTAAGGCAAACCCTTTTTGGCGGCTTTTTTTGTACTCTGTGTTTTTGTTATCATTCGAACTTTATTTATCTAAAAAGTACACCAGTACAGACGCCGCAAATTAAAACGCAATTTAACACGATACTAAACCTTTCAGCAGGGCAGTAATTTGGAAAAAAATTAAATGCGTAAACATTTTTTATTTTATGTCAAAAATGCGGCCAAATTAGTTGAAACCCTGTAATTTTGCTTGTTTCATTGAAAAAAAAAATACAAATTAATTAAAACGCCCGGAATATTTTAAATTTATCAGACACCCTTTGAAAAAGTTATGGTTATATAAAGGCCTTATTGTGAAGGTCTAAACTCTAAAATACAAGGATGTTTAAAATTTGTACTTTGCGGTTACACTTTAAACTGCACGTAATTGTTTGAATATAACAACAGAAAACTTCGGTTAATTTTAAGGCGCATTGGCTCAAAATTTAAGGCAGATAAAGTAGTAATATCATAGACTTACCGAAAATAAAAACAATAAACCACTTCACAAATATCACATAATTAGTTAACTTGATATTCGAAGTTTAAAATTATTATGTTAAAATGCGCGCGTAAATCGATGCGCCTGTACCAAGCGTGTGTTGCGAAACGTCTGATGTTGACCTTAAGGTCGCTTAGCCATTCATCTGTCATTTACTGCCTCTTACTTCTTTAATATCGGTAATCCAATGTGAATATATGTTTAGAATAATTAATTAATTAATCATAAGTCTATGGTTGTCGCGATGAGGACCTGTGCCAGATTGTTCAATGAAAAACTAAATATTTTTTCCTGCGTTTTAGGAGTGCAAGGACTGTTAAATGATGGTACTGCAAAGTATAAGGCTCATTTGGTCATATTTTTTTTGAATTTCTAATTGTCTGATTAAGTTAAAGAAGTATCTTTCTTTAAAAAACATAAACTGTATAGTATAGTAGTAGGGTCATTGCGCCAGTTTGCGACCACTTAGTGGAGTTTCCAACGTTGGATACGTTAAGATATATCATAACTATCCAAAAAATAAATATTTTCTGTGTACATTGGTCGTAATTTTATCGGGTTCTGGAATTAATGAAACTCACTCATTAATGAATTTTAACAGTGATCAGAATTATACAAGAACAACCAAAACTCTAATTTGCAACCACCACTAAACTACTTTGCGACCATTAAGAAAAAAATAATCATATAAAGTAATAAAACATGCGTGTTGATGAAAATAATATTTATTTTACAATTTAAATTAAACATAGTTTTAGTTAAAAAAATTTGGGGTGGGTAACCCTTATCCCCTTATACCCTTAGGGGTATGAAAAATGGATGTTGGCCGATTCTCAGACGAACTCAATATGCTCAAAAATTTCATGAGAATCGGTCAAGCCGTTTCGGAGGACATAACATAATGACACGAGAATTTTATACATAAGATAAATATTTAAGTCCCAAAAACTTATTAGGATCATAATAATATGATGTGGTCGATAACTAAAGGAATACTTACATTTTTACAATACCAGGTTCTAAATTAAAAGACTATTAAAGCAATTCTGAGCTCATAACATGCAAGGGCGTAATGCCAGGATTCTGTTCAGACAATGGCAGACTAAAAAAACATAGACTAAACTGTTCTAACTACCTATGGTTTCTTATAATATAAAAGCGAAAGGAATAAATGTAATAAAAAAATGACAAAAATTTTGCTCGGTTCTTCACGAAACATTTTTAAAACTTCCCCCTCTTACAAATACTCCCGTCTATCTTAAAGATAGGTTTATTTTTCTTAATGAAGATAACGTTGGACAACGTCATTGCAAAAGGTTTTTGTTAAAGATTCCGGAGCATAAAACTAAATTCTATTAATATTCGTTTACAGTACGAGCTACTAAGCTATGAAACTCACTGCCTGTTGAAATAAGACAGGCAAAATGCAACCATGGATTTAAGAAGATGGTAAAGTAGTTTTATCTGAATACTTTAGCACCAAATTTGTAACTGGGCAACTTGGAAAATGTTCACTACCTATTTAATGTGCATACATTTTTTTTGTTTTAACTTTTATTTATAATTTAAACACTGTTGTTTAAAAATGTTAGATTACTTCCTAAATTAATTATTTGAAAGATTTACGATTTATAAACACATGTTGGTTGTTTGGAAGAGATCGCTTGTTAGCGATAAAATCGCCTTTTGTATAAAATATGTTTTTATCATTGTAATATGTAACAATTTTATGATTTAGTTGTACAATAAAGAGTTTATTATTGTTATCATTTATTAGCATCATTTCTTATTTCCTAAGTTTATACATTTAACAATATAAAAAATAAATAATTTAAAATATAAACATAAAAAATAGACACCCAAAGCCGGTGGTCTTACAACTACACCGTCAGTGGTCAGGAAGACAGACTGAGGAATCTCCGCACAATGCGGGCCGTCCCCAAAATTGGTGCCTTCTGAATCCGATTCTTGAGCCAGGGTTGTAGAGCGAGTCTCTTAAGGCGTTGGTCGAGACTCTTCGCTATAGGACCGTTTACTGACACGACTATCAGGACAATTGTTGTTGAATCATCATCCCATATGTCGGTTACCTCGTGAGCCAATTTTATCTATTTTGAAAATTTTTCCTTCTCAGCTTTCACGAGGTTATCGTCACATGGAACAGTGATATCAACAAGAAAAGCCCAGCGCGGCGCTCCAACCGATCTACCAGCACGATGTCAGGCTTATTATTATATTATCTGAAAGAGTTTCTTTTTCTCAGCTTTTTAGGGCTGATGTTCACTATAACTACGGGCCAAGGCCAAGTAAATTATAGTGTGTGGTGTGGGGTTGGTGATTGTGGAGTAATGTCATACTCTTCTAACTGCATGAATTTTCTAACTATCCTACATGTATTCAGTATAGCGGCTTTTTGAATGAGTGTTATTATGTAAGGTTCTAGATCTATTAGAGTTAGGCTATTGTGGATATTGATAGGTACGACACCGGTTGTTGAGATCACTATGGGTACTATGCAAACTTTATCTTGTTTCCAGATTTTAATTACTTCCTCTTTTAGTTCTGTATATTTACTTATTTTCTCTGTTATTGTCTTTTGTAGATTATGGGTGTTAGGTACTGAAATATCTATTAAGTATGTGGATTTATTTATTTTGTCTTTTAGAGTGATGTCTGGACTCTGGATGGTTGTAGTGAATGGTTCTGTCAGTGAGAATGGCGCGATCGTAGTAAAGTTTGTGTGTTGTGTTTTCTAGGACTGTCTGCGGTGTGTACTTGTAATACGGTGTGTTTGTGTCTATTATTATTATTATTAAGGTAAACGCAGCCAATTCCGCGGTATTTTCACCAAAATCGACTGTACCGTACAAACGACGATACAAGAGAGCCTCTTCCTATATTCGTGTTCTGGTCGCGGAGGTGGGTGGTGGGAACCTCAGTTAGGCTTGTCACATTCTGTGTCGTTTGGAGGATTATTTGCCACAACAGTTACACTGCTTACGCGGAATTAGCAAAATAAAGGCCTATTTTACATCTGTTACATCGGAATAGCCTTTTGTAATACTACTTTACGTTTTCTAATTACGAGTACTAAAAAGTAAATGATTTTTTAATATTACACAAATAAATTAGTGTTTAAATATGATATTTTTAAATACAAATATTATCTATCACTCAAAACTTTATCAGATCTCACTAGTGACAGTTTTTTATACTAAGTTTTTCCATACAACGAATTAATGAAGTACGCCAACAGTCAATATTTAACCTTCTATAATTTTTAAATGCGATGCCAAAGTTTACCTCGGAAATATTTTTCTATATTTATTGTTTGTTTACGTGTTCATACCTAAAACTTTGCGTCGGTATCACAAAACTGTTTTCAAAACTTCAAAAAAGATAACATCTACGAAATAGTATTTCCGTGGTATACATCGGGAATTAAAAACCAGCTAAAATATTGTGCATCTAATGCCGAGTTATTTTAAAACCTTATTTTCTCTTCGATTTGTATAGAAAATACTCAAACGTTAAGTGTTTTCGATAAAAAACTTAACTCTTTCAATATATCAACCCAAACAAAAACTCACGTAGTATATCCTTTTTAAGTAAAAGTTAAAACACTATTTAGAAAATCCTTGTACTTACGTGCCTGAAGTCCGAAATGTATGGAACATGCCCTCGAGTCATCTGTCTGCGTCTAACTAGCCTATTATTTTAAAATGTGCGTACAATAAAGTATTAATTTGATCATGTACATATGCACAGATAAATATTTAATTGAATGATGTATCTCAAAGACAAAAAGAACATGTAAATTACCTGAAAATATCATTTTTCTAAATACCTCGGAATATACGACCATTTTTAGAATTCCTCGGAGTTAGCTGCGTTTACCTTATCATTGTCCACCCTTAACATGTAATATAGTCTGTTGAAGCAGTTTTCGGTCATTCAACCAGTTGCAGTTTTATGTACATGCTATTATAGGAGAGAGTAGCTCCCTCTGCCCATACCTGGCTACACCCATGATGATATTGCGATATAAAATAAGGCCTAAGGAGGCAAATAGCGACGACCGGCCTCTCTATGACGCTTTAGCAGGCCCACTGTTAGCTGTTAGAGCGCCAGCGTGCAATACTGATTATGTTACCCTAAAACTTTGTACTATGCTGAGTTTTATTAAAGAAATAAAGTATATTCACGTCCAAGGATGTGGGCAGAGTCACACCCAGGATATCCTCGACAAGTAGACCTCGACAGCGTAGACTCGACTAATGGTCACCTAATGGAAAGTAAACACCGTCGCCCACGGTTCGCCCTCGGGTAAAGCGGTTTAGCCGTTACAGTAAAAAAAAACCAGACAGACAACCTTCCGCATTTATAACATTGTTATGTAATATGGATAAATGCCTAGATCTAGAAATGCAGTTGTTTATGTACATTACACAAATGCTTGTCCTCATCGGGAATCGAACCCGATCCTCGCGTATGATCAGCCGCGTAATCTTTTGAGGTCTTGTTTGTCCGGGCACCTTTGCAGAATAGACCATCTGCCTTTCTTGCCAGGCAGCTCGTAAAAGGCGAGCATAGGCTTATCACCACTAACACCGTGACATCTGACTAAGTGGTAGAGTTTCGCAGCGACTCACCCGCATTGGTACTACCGCCTTACCTATTCCTGCCGCCATAACGTCATGACGTGTTCCGGTTCGGACGGTAAGGTAGCCGATAAACTTACTTTTGCTCGGGGCCTAACATCCTGACCTCAGGTTGGCAATGCACTATTTCCATCTTTGGTGTCTCTAGGCGGCGTAGGCGTGAATTTCTTACCATCAGGAAATCCGTCTGCTTCCTTCCTATAACATAAAAAAAATGTGTGTGTGTCAGCTACGACGCACGATTGGAGTTTACTCCTTACGAAATGTATCTTGCAGCACACATATCTCCTACAGCAGATTTAGGTTAATTCTTCTTAAATTAGTATCATCGCAGACATTAGAAGTGTGATCCAAATAGTTAGTATTTTGATAGATAGTGACTCCTCCTGCACGGAGACTACGAAGTATCGCGAAGGAGGAGATCCCGAGAATGAGATACGCTGTGTAATGTATTCCATCTCTTTCTTATACACTTTCAATCCTACAGATATGTTTGTCTCTTTCTACGTAACGCCTTAACTTTTCGTGTTACACTTGATTTTACTCCTTATAAAATTTCCGTACCGGGCCTTATAACTCAGATCGTTTCTCAAGGAGTAAACTCCAAAAAAAAGGCCTGTGCTTGTTTCTTTGTCATACTCTAAAAATCAAATATCGAAAACATAACCTTACCAATAACAGACTCGGCCACCATAAAGTTGCATTTTGCAACATCTCTTTTATCTTTATCCATCTAAGGTCACTGGGTGAAATGATTATGAAAGTCACGTTACAACAGTACGCCATACGAAATATGTAGATTTAATCATATACAGATCAACTGCTTTTCCTACCAAGCACCTTGAAAAAGACGCGGTCGGGTTGTTTGTTAACACCTTCTTTCTTTCTTTTTTCATATCGTTTTTGAAAAATTCTGAGTGAAATCCGTAAAAAGTATTGATACTCTTTATTGAAATGTACTAATAATATT